>JAOTRH010000025.1:18123128-18165518 GCA_034768845.1 Heliamphora exappendiculata | reverse complement strand
GCAAGTTGAAGTTATCTTTGAGGTCTTAATGGAGTAAAGTGTCTGGAATCTAATATGATCAGATGAGTTGGATGTTAAGCGCCTCAACCTTGCCTCAGGGTTCTTGAGGTTCTGAAGCTTCGCCTTACCTCGTTTTTGGCCAAAGATAATGCTTAGGCATGCTTTTCAAAACACTGGAAGTTCCTAACAAGACACTAGTGGCTTAGGGGAAAACTCACCATTATCTGCCCGGGCAAGGATAATTGGGAGCATTTTTTCAAGGTTCACATTAGAAAAAAGTTTTTGATTGAGAGGCCAATCACAAACCATCATTCATGTGCATTGATGGTTTGTGATTGCCCCCTTAATAGAAAACCTAATTGAGTTGAAGATAAATTTTGTAGGTTTTTATTTTTCTTATGGTATATTTATTCAAGTAATTCAGTAAAGAACTTATCACTTCGTCGGTTGGGACATATTGTTTAGTCTAAGGTAAGTAGGTTTGTGGGTGTTCAATTAAGTTTTATTCAAATAAGTTTTTATAGTGGTATGCAGGTTTTAATAGAATGCTAGTTGACCGCAAACTATCTAGCATGGACAACATGACACGCATGTCAACTTTTGAAAAAAATATAGAATACGACACATCTAGGATACATTTATTCCATGTCAAATATGTAAATAATTTATTCAGTGGTAATTGAAAAGAATTGGAAGATATAATATATCACTAATAAAATTAAAAAATTATATATTTTATCTTATAAATGTTCCAAAATAAGTTTAGTGTGCATGTTCCGCATTTTGAAGAATGCAAAACATTAGTACTATGGAGAAATTTATCACATAAAGCGTGTTTAGAGAGTTCAATAAGTGTCGTTGAAGTGCCTGTCAAATGTTGAAAAAGTGTATGGCAGTATAAATTTAATTTTTTTAATTTACGTTTAAAAAATGTTGGATTTAGGAGTGTCCAAAGAGTGTCCGAGAAATATTGTGTTTGACATGGGTGTCTGGCATAGCATGCCTCCTTCGTAAAAGTGTATGTGTTTCTTAAACTGCAAATTTAGCATTGAGGTGGGGTTGGATTTCGAAAGAGGTTTAGGGTTCTTACATGGTGGCCCTTTTGAATGGGATTCCATGAGATTGGGTTGATTATTGTACGTATTCAAGTTTTGGATTATTACTGGACAAAGAGTGAAATTTTTCCATGACTTGTGGTGCAAGGATTACCCTTTGAGAGAGGCCTTTGCAAACCTTTGAAAACCTCTCAAGGGTTCTGTTGGATCAGCCTACATTTGCAGCAGTCACTCCTCTGATTGGAAAAGGGTTTTTTTCTACCAGCTTACTGTTGACGAGAATGCCTTTGTTTCAGATAATTTGAGACTGACTGGGGAATTATGCATGACCCTTGCTTCATTAGAGCAACCTAGGATTAGGATTTGGAGCCTGTTGAAGATATCTTTGAGGTCTTAATGGAGTAAAGTGTCTAGGAATCTAATATGATCGGATGAGTTGGATGTTAAGCCCCTCAACCTTGCCTCAGGGCTCTTGAGGTTCTGAAGCTTCGCCTTACCTCGTTTTTGGCCAAAGCTAATGCTTAGGCATGCTTTTCAAAACACTGGAAGTTCCTAACAAGACACTAGTGGCTTAGGGGAAAACTCACCATTATCTGACCAGGCAAGGATAATTGGGAGCATTTTTTCAAGGTTCACACTAGAAAAAAGTTTTCGATTGAGAGGCCAATCACAAACCATCATTCATGTGCATTGATGGTTTGTGATTGCCCCCTCAATAGAAAACCTGATTGAGTTGAAGATAAACTTTGTAGGGTTTTATTTTTCTTATGTTATGTTTATTTAAGTAATTCCAGAGGTAAATTGTGTACTAAGCCCTCTCCTTCCATCACGTATTTGTGAGATGTTTGCTTATTGCCATTGGCTTTGGTTGCCTTGTTTGAGGCTAAGAAATGTGTATATGATGTCTCTTACAAACCTCAATGCAGAACTGGACTAGTTTTACACCTCCAAAAATAACTGTCAAAAGAATCCTTTTGCACGAAGACCGCCAGAAAGCAAGTGCAGAAAGACCACCCTTGTTGATGGATAAGAAATATGTCAAGTCCCAGTCCCACATGCTGGAAGGATCAGCAGTTGCTCACCCAGAGCGTTTTACCACTTCTACCATCTCGTATCTATCTGAGGAGAAAGGTAAGTCACAAATTAGAGTTGAAGAAGTAATGTCCAAAATGCAGTAAGGGTAATTAGCTAAGCAAATGTCACTGATGGTTGTTCAATTATTTTCTATAGGAATTCAGAACAGTCCAACAAAACAGGCCTCGGAGATCCCATCAACTTCATGTGAATGGTTTGATGACCCCTCAGGATCATTGCAATCTATAGGGGTGAAATCTCCTGCGACACAAAAATCACCAGTAAACAACTTTTCTGTGTTCTCATCGCAGTCTGCATCTGTGTCCTCAACAATTGTCACTCAATATAACGCAAGGGTCAATCTTACTGCCAACCAATCTACCAGTGGGGTGCCTGTTATTGAGAAGTCTGACTCCCTTTCAGTTAATGAGTCCAAATCTACTCAGAGATCCAAGATTGAACAACAAGACACATCATCAATCTCCCAGAGGTTAACTGGGCAAACACTTCCTTTGCCTAAGAAATCCAGTGAAATGTCAAGTTCAAATGATAAAGAAATTAATCTTTTGGAATATACAATTGGAAGCCTGAAGCATAGGCCTAGCAGCACTGAAAGCTCATTTTTTGAATATGGGAAAGGTCCATCATTATCATCTTCTTCTACATCTTTGCTCTCATCTTCAAGTCCATCATCATCTCCACTGATCCATTCATCAGTACTTCAATCTTCTTTACCTAATTCAACTGCACAAACCTCAGCAACGGCAATCTCAGTTGGCAGATCGGCAATGAGTTTCAAAGCCAGTACAAATGGTAGTCAAACAGCCTTGCTCTCCCAATCATCAATTTCTTCCTCTCCTATTCTTTCTTGTGGCCCCTCTTTTCAGGTTCCGGAAGAACCATTGCCTTCAGCTATTCCCATTCCTTCTGTGAACTTAAAAACCGAGTCTCCCAAGAGAGAGCTACAGCCTCCTATACCTAAGCTTACTTCTATGATGGATGAAAAGTCTATGACTCAAAGTTCATCTCCAAAGCCTGAGCCTGCATTTACTTTGAAGCCCTTGTCTTCATTTCCATCCATGCCTACAAATGAACATTCAGTCAATTTGCAATCTGGGAGTAAGTTGAGCTTCAATGGCATGGCAACTTCTGCAATGACTGTACCATTGTCAACAGATGCTCGGTCTGCAGCAGTTCTATCAAATTCTGCGAGTGACAGTGGTGGAAAAAATGAAAGTTCAGATGTTGCAGTCACCCAGGAGGATGAGATGGAGGAGGAAGCTTCTGAGACAAGTCAAACAACTGAACTCACTTTAGGAAGCCTAGGTAGTTTTGGGATTGGATCAGCCCCAAATCCAACTCCTGCCAAACCAAATCCATTTGGCGTGACATTTGTTAATGCAGCACCAGCTCCAGCTCCAGCTCCAGTTAGCTCTCCTTTTAATATGACAATTCCAACAGGAGAACTGTTTCGACCTGCATCCTTCAGCTTCCAATCTCCACAGCCCTTCCAACCGTCGCAGTTAACAAATTTTAGTGCTTTCTCCAGTGGCTTTAGCACAGGAACCAGTCCTCAAATTCCTGCAGGAGGTGGATTTGGCCAGCCAGCACATATTGGATCAGGGCAGCAAGCTTTAGGATCAGTTCTTGGAACGTTTGGACAGGCAAGACAACTTGGTGGTGTTCTACCTGGTACAAGTGCCTCTTCTGCCAGCGGTTTCAGTGGTGGTTTGGTCAGCAGTCCTTCCACTGGTGGATTTGCTTCTAGCGGTGCTGGGTTTGCTAGTCTTGCTTCAGGTGGTGATGGCTTCGCGGGTGTTGCTTCAGGTGGTGGTGGGTTCACTGGTCTTGCTCCAGCGGGAGGGGGAGGATTTGCTGCTGTTGCCTCAGCAGGTGGTGGCTTCGCCGGAGCTGCTTCTGGAAGTGGCTTCCCCAGTTCAGGTATCAGTAGCACTTTTTCTTCTTACTTCATTGGCAGCATCTACCAAATAAGGCACACATGTTTGGCTTACAATGATTGTCTGTTATTCAAAATTTTAAAGGTGGTGGTTTTGGAGCCTTTACCAGCCAACAAGGAAGTGGTGGCTTCTCTGCATTTGGCAGCAGTGCAGGAGGGACTGGTAGAACCCCGTCTGCGCTTTTCACACAGATGAGAAAATAGTTATCAGACGTGCTCAAATTTATTGTTGAGTCTTTCTTTTTTTTTTTTAATTTTTTTCTCTTTTTTATCGTGGATGCATTTTCTTTGTTTCTCTGAGTTTTTGGTCCTAGAGCTTTCTATGCTCTGAAAAAGTTCCTTGAAAAGTAACAAAAATAACAAAACTACATAACCTCAAAAGTGCTGTTTCAACTTCTACTGGAATGATTTTAGTACTTATTTTTGTTGTTGGTTCTGGTTCTTGGGAATGCCTAAATCCGTAGTTTTCCCAACTACGAAAGGGCTATAGGGTGGAATGATTGATTTTGGTTTGAGGTACAGTTTCCACATAAACCAATTGAAGAAAAACTTAATTTTGGTTTGAGCAATACATTCAAACTTTGAAAATTTTCATTTAAAACTGAAAGAAAAACTTTGACGAAGTTGTAGCCTACATTTTGCCAGTTGAAGATAGTAATAATCAGGCTCTTGCATGGGTTACAGAAAAGCTATCAATACTTATATACCCCTTTTTGGGGGGAAATGAAGTTTGGAATTGAATTGCCATCTCATTAGAATACTCATTTCACTATTTAGTTTAACAAAAATTGACGAAATATTCTTTCATAATAGAATCATCATTTACTATTGTATGAGAATAGTCATTCCACTAGAGAGGCAACTAATGATCATTTCTTTTTATTCTATTTTTTGTTAAGACTAAAATGTCTTCATTCAAAAACTTATTTTACAAAAAAAAAAAGTATTTTTGAGGCGTACATGGATCGAATTGGTTGGGTTCAAACAAATTCAAGAATCAAATCGTTACTAACAATTTAAAAAATATTGATACTAGAGCTAGACCATTGTAATTGTGAAATGGAATCAAAGTTAATTCATAAAAATAGTTTGGTTCTGATTTGGTTTCGATTTTTTATTTTTAAAGCTCAAAATAACTACTTTTATTAAATACATCTTCTAAACAAACTTATAGCCTAAATTGTTATTCATAAACTTGAAATTAAAAATTAAATATAAAGGACAGACTCTAGTATGATGTAGCAATCATAAAGATAATGAAAATTTTTTTTTTTCCAAATTCTCTCTTTTTCTAATGATGAATTAATCGTTAAATATTTAATTTTTTATATTAAAATGTGATAATCATAGTTTTATATATTTTTTTTTGCCTAAATTATTTCTATTTTCTTTTAACATACTTATTTGGACCAAAATTGTAAAAGTAGGTTTAAAAAAATAAATAATATAAACATATAAAATATATATACTTCTACAAAAACAATCTGGTTCGATTAGAATTGATTTTTCTTAAATAAAAATAAAAAACCAGATTATATACGATGGTTCTAAAAAATTAAGAACTAGAATCTGACCATTTTAATATAAAATCGAATCAAATCGTACAGTTCAAACCGATCTACCGGCCCTTTCGAATTTTTTGTGCACATCTAATTTCATAAACCACTATCGCCTCACCAACCCACCACCACCCTGAATCCCTGACTCTAAACTTTCGACCTTAATCCTAGAACTCTGAACCTTTGATCTTCGAACTCCTTAACTCTCAGACCCTAAACCTCTGCTCCTTGAACCCCTGGACCTTCAATCATCATACCCCAAATCATTGGCCTCACCCCGCACCCATTACATGTTGGAGGTAAATTGCCAAGATTATTAATTTATAAATACTTTTTTTAAAAAATAAAACTGGACGAGTAATCGCTGAAACAGACTTTAAATAAAAAAATTTTGACATCGAACGATCAAAATAAAAACTCGTGCCACCACAGTTAATTCAGATGAATACCTTTCGGTCGATTCTTCAACTACGAATTTTGATTTCTCGAATTAAAACTCTTGTCAGACCTTCTACTGTATTCCTGATGCGATTTTCGAACGTAATGTGGGTTACAATTCTTCGAGAACTGATACCGACAGAATCTGGACAACCTTAGTCTTGAAAAATAACTTATGAATTTAGTTCAACCTACCCGCATATTTATAGGATTACAAAAGGAACCTGTAGAGTAATTATGACATAAACTTCTAGTGTAACCTAGATATCTATTCAGCGATTTCTACAAATATGTAAATCTCTCAGCGATTTTTGTAATTATAAAAACCTTGTAGCGATTTGTAGTTATTATAAAATACTAAATTACAATTCATGCCACTAAAAAACTGTAACTGCACTCTTAACCATAATTTTAAGACCAATTTGCATTGAATTCCTGTTATAAATGTTTAACTCATCTTCCCATGTTAAGATTTTTGATATTCGTCAATTAAATTTAATTACTGATAATTTAATTTAATCGATATCTTTAAAATCCTTTAAGCCATTCCGCTTAACTTATTTGACTGTCGGATAATTAAATTCACCTGCAGAATTTAGTCCAATTAAGACTTATAAGCTTACTTAAGAGAGTATCGTCAATCCCGAACATTCGAGACGTAGATTTCTTCAGTAATTAATATTTACCATAAAATTAATACCATTATTTAACTCACCGGGACTATTAATCCATAAAAAATCACACACTCTAATGAATTAAAACAATGAATATTAAATAAACGCAAATAATAATTATTTTAGAATTAAGAATATAAGCATTCATAATAACTATGAGGTGTGCTTAATTTATATAGTTAATATAAAATTAATTACCCCAATGCAGTCCTATTTAATACATATAAAGTACATAAAGTGTACTAGCACAGCGAATCAAAACAATAGAAGACAGTATCATCTGTTCCCCGTAACCAAGACGGACTTACTAAAACTCTGTACTATAGTTGTACCGATGATTTGTCCAATTCTATCTAAACTGTGAACAAAATTTATATTCTGCAAGAACCTATAATCTAGTCTTCTGTGTACAAGCCGTACTCTATACACCAAATTAAATACTTTTCAAAATAAAATACAGCCATACATAATATTAAAAAAATTATATTGCATGCATTACTCATTAAGATTCTTATAAAATAAAAAAAATAATTTTATTAAAATAAAATTAAATACTAAAACTAAATAAAATTCATGATTTTTAATATACAATCCTGACATGACACTCGAACACCAAACTCCCAAATTTCCAAACCCCCAACCCCAAATATCCTAAACTCTAAATCCTGAATCTTTGATTCTCAAACCCCTGTACTCTCGGATCTTAGACCTCCGTTCCTTGAACCCTTAAACCTTTGATCATCAGACCCCAAATCATTGATCTCATCCCCACACCCATAACACCCCAACTTCAAACTCCCGAAACTTTCAAACCCCTAACCCCAAATATCCTAAACCCTGACTCTTGAACTCTTGATCTCCCAAATTCCACATCCCAGCCTCTCAAACACGCAACCCTCCAAATCCTAAACTCTCAACCTCTCGAACCCTCGAATCTGAAACCCCCAAAACCCAACCCCAACATCCCAAACCCTCAACCCACAAACCCTAAACCTTGACTCCTGAACCATTGACCCCAGCACATCAAACCCCCGAATCCCTTAACACGGTCCTTAGACCCCTTCACCATCACCACTACCTTTTACTATCACTGCCACAATCACCTCACACATAAAATTGTAATTTTTAGATTAAAAAAATAAATAAAATGTTTTGGTGATGTTCATATGAATATAATTCCATTTTATGAACCTTGGAATTTGATTCCGACATTTGAACCAAACCTTGGAATACAAATCACAATTCCCACTCCATTTCATTCCTCACCCATTCCAATCTTAATTCCATTTCTATTGTCATTCTAATGAACCAAACATTACCCAATAGTTTTATTAACCATAAATTGAGTACATCGGTGTTACACACCAAGAAAGGAAACAAATATAATGGTTTTTAGTCTTAGAAAAACAAAATTCCATTCATGCAAACCTGTAAGCCTTCCAAGGAATGTATAGCTGAGCAAAAAAATGTAACAATGAATCTCCCAAAAGGAAGTTCAAACAGGAATGCCTAATTCTGAAATCTTCATTATCCTTTTGTTCATAGCCATCCTCTGTTGGCGTAGATGTGATGCAATTGAGGCAACCTGACCCCAGAGAGAGAGAGAGAGAGAGAGAGGTTGTTGAGTAACACCAAGAAAGACGAGTATATTGATAAAAAAGGATGGCATTGTACTCGCCTCTGCTCGAAGTTTCAAAGCTTCCCTACCAGGAATTTCTCGCAATCCATCCATCAAGTCTACAAATTAAGGTAAGGTCAGCATCATCTTTAATCTAATGCAATTTAAACACCAAAAAAAACCCCAAGAAAATGAGATCAAAGGAAAACACCCTCAGCGTACAATAAGACCATCAAGAACTATGAACGAAGAAATATTAAGAAATCAGGTAATCATACTTTAGGCATAGCAATAAGGTGCTGCTAGAGAGTATCTACCAATTCTCTGCCTTCAAAATAGATATGCATTTGTGTGTGCCCCACATCTCCTTGTCTATCTATCTTAATTATTTTCTTTCTTTTTTTGATAGTTGCTTAAAGTAAATAAAATTTACATTAAATTGCACAAAAAGGAAACAATAAAATAAAGTGATTGAACCAAGCCCTAAATAACAGAGCCCCTACACCCCACCCCCTTGGAGCGTACTTAATAAAAATATCTACGTTAGACACTCAATCTTAAATAAGGGTACGAAATATGTGTCCGACATGTGTAGTTTGACATTCACCAACCAAGCATACTTAATGATTTGATTTTACCATATAACCGTGTTTAAAACTCTCACATTATACACAAAATTCTCTACGACACCTTATAAATCCTTTTACCCTAGAAATAGTAGTATAAGAAGAAATATCAATATTTTGCCCTTGTTGTGTCCTTATGCGTGACTTAGATTAACCCAACACTTTGGCATTTACACCCACTCATACCCAACACCTATACCCAAGTTTAATGTAACATGGCTCCAATTTTTTTCCCCATGTAGGCTGAGACTACCACAGGAGGATAGACTTATGGGATCAAATAGTCGAATCATCTAGACTTTCAAATAATCATCTCTAGACCCATCAGAGCTTTTTTCTTTTACCTATATCTTCCCCCACCCCCCACCCACACCCAAACCACGAATTCAGACAGAGGCAACCACCAGCTTAACTTCTGTCCCTCAATCTGAAGAACCAGCTCCCTTCCCAACATCAAGCCGGAGAGTGGCTGGACCCACAGATACCTTCACGATTACGACTAAAGACGCTAACATGGTTTTACTACCAGATAAAAATGTGAACGAAAAGATTGATATTCATACCAGAAGCTTGGACTTCAACCTTGTACACAGATTTTGCAAAATGTTGGATCTGAGTTCCAGCATTCCTGTTGATATTATGCAAAATAATCAGAGACAGAAAACTGCATAAATCGAGAAACATGCACGCTAAAAACAGCCGGAAACAATTTCTACATTAGCTCAGAATGGCCATGTTTCATATCCTCTTCAGCAAGAGCAGCCCTTTCAAGCAGTTTTCTATTCTCCTTCTTTATTAAATCAACGGAAAGGTTCAACTCCTTCACATTCTTTTCAGCTCTAAGGAACTGTGCCTGCAATATATTTTTAGCTATAATTCGTGAGCTAAATGCTTAATTGTGTTGTGAGAATATGACCATATTTATCAATGGGCATAACACCAGTAACCTGAGATACTTTGTTCTTGTGCAACATACATGTGTCAATAAAAGCTTTAGTGTTAAAACTAAGAGCATCATATTCTTATGGGTTTTATCATATTCAGTCGAAAGAGTTTAGGTAATATTTTCATAGTAACTTTCGATGGGAGAATCCAGGCTATTCAGGAAGAACTAATAAAGCTCTTATAAAATTGAGGAGAATACCTCTTCACTCTGAAGTCTACCAAATGTATGACGAAACAAAAACCTTCTTGAGCCTGCAGATAAATCAAGGCCTTAGATATCAAAAACTTGTATAAAAGAATCCACATAGTTAGTGGATACCTTCTTGATTATGGACTAAATGCTCATCAAGAGGATCACAAGCTACCCAATCAAAGAGCTTTTAAGGCTTGAACAAAGATGCACATAAGACAGGAAAATCTAGGGTCCCAAATAATGTGCAAAGATGCAAGTAGATGCTGAAGCCAAACTATTAGTGGGTTCTACAACCGCACAGTGCAGACAAAGTTTGCCTAGAAATTTAAGTTTAACACTCTTATAAATAAAACTCTCATATCATGCTTGAATGCTCCATGTCAAATTGTAAACACCAATGAACCTATAAAAGGAGCATATAAGGAAATATGAATACCTTTCCCTATCTATGTGTCATCGGGAAACACCAAAAAAAGGAATCAGACAATAGACAGAAACTTAAGCCTAACATCCATACTTGAGTTCATGTAAAATAACTGATTCCTTTGGCGATGAGTTAAAATGAATGAGATGGTAGAGTACGGCTTTAGTTATAGAGTTGAAAAAAACAGCCCACAGGATAAAACGTACGGAACCTTACCACCGCATGTGTAGAGGTTGTTTTCGTGATTTGAACCCCTGATGCCTAAGTTGCAATAAAGCAACCTTACCGTTGTGCCAAGACTCTAGTTTTGGAGTTGAAATTAATAATCCACATGGTCATTAGTGCAAGTAATACAGCCTGTAGGCACTACCTCCCAGCAACCGCCATGAGGCGCAAAGGCAGCTGAATAATTACTGTTACCAGCCAGCGGCACCACCGTCGATGCGCCCCACAGCCATCAAAACTAGGAACGTTCTAATAACCCACGTTGGGAGTAGGACCCACGGGCATCACCCGGGATCACTAGGAGGGCAAGCGGTTTGCAGGTTAGAGCTGAGAATCGCCAAGAGCCGCTCGGTATGTCATTTTCGGATGGCGCCCCTCTTGGTTGCTACTTAGGCAAATGGAACGTTGACCCACTGACATCTTTGGGGTTCGTATCACTGAGTGACAAAAACTTGTCGCACCCAACACTGTGGCGCTGCGACGCTCAGTGATACGAAACCCCAGATGTCTACTTTGTATAAGTTGAACCAAGAGGACCACACCACGTGGTATGCAAACCAGCAGCCAAATGGATTGCGCCAATCGTCGCACGGATGACTGTAGTCCTCTTGTTCTTTCTATATAAATAAGACCTCGTAGTGGTCCTATCTTTTATCCTCTGGTCATATTCACACACTAAGATACTGTCGTCGATCTAGTCTAAGTAGTGCTCAACTCTCACCCTCCCTACCTCCGGTGAACCTTTGGTCATTATAAGCGCCTATTTTATTCCCAATCCCTAACTCATGTCCTACGACATATCAACACAGCCATAAAAGAGTTTGGTTAGAGAGTTGGATTTGAGCAAGGACTAAAGAAGTTCGGGTGATATCTGAAGGATTGAGGAAGGGTTATCATTTTCTTTGTCGCGGATCAAAATAATTAAATGGTCTGCGTTTAGTTTTGTGTGAGCAGGGTTGAGTGCTCAAGGAGGGAAATGCAGTTTAACAAAGGTAATGTCATAGTGATGTCCCTAAATATTTGTTAACTCTGCCAAATGAATAAAGGGAAATATGTACAGCCTAACATCGTACAGTGAAAAGCAAAAGAAACTTGAGCGACGATTTGGGAAATCAAATATGCTAGGTAAAAGCACACTTTTATTGTTTTTCTAATCTACTACCCTTTGTTCTGTCTTTGCTTTGATTAAACTCGTCTTTGAAGGCTAGTCTTTGTTTTTGTTTTCCTCTTCACGAAGAGTTTTGTCTTGCATTTTACCCATCATTGTGTAGCCCTTTGGGGTGTTTTTTGACTTTTGAGCTTCATTCTATAAGAATTTCTGCCTGCAAATAAAATTCAACAAACTTGAAAAAATGGTAGTTTGGCGTGGAAACTATGATGTTGAAAGGCTGAACAAAGGGGTACATAGATACCATTCTCAACTTCAAAGGATTACAAACACAAAAAGTTAAGAAGAAGAACAAGGAAATTCTAGTCGCCAAACCTAGGGTTAGACTTCCATCACACAATTCACCAGTAACTTCAATAACTTCATGAAATTTGCCAAAAACTATTATTTACATTCAAACAAACTAATTACAACTGTACTAAGAGCGTTAGAGATATCGTACTCCTAACAATATTTTCACTCTATAACAGAAATCTAGACTTTTAGAAACAATTTTGAATTCTAAAATCTATTTAAACTCAAATAAGACCCATAAAAACAAAGTAAGTCTATCAGCTTATTCGTTCCTAGGTTTTGACCAAGTTTGGACAATAAAATAAAATGTGTGTGTTGCAGCTGGCCCAAGCCCCACTGAAGTGGACATCGGGCCTAAGCTCTTCTATCCAAGCCCAGATATAATGGCCATATTGGTAAAGGTTATAGAAGGTACTGCCGTAGTGTGTGATTGGAATCAGTAATCTCATTAGGCCCACATTTTTTCCTCTCATAAGATCATGTTTGTTTTAGAAAGGGCGGTTGAACTATTATAGTTTGTCCAAATTAGCAGTACCTCAAAATGGGGTATTACCAAATTACTTAGTTTGAAAGGTTCTGTTACGGGATGTTTGGATTGGGCTTGGGCCTTAATATACTTATTCCTCGTCTGATGACAGTACAAGTTTCAGAAGATTTGGTCAAATTTGTAACACCAAGGGATTCTGGGAGGGATTAGTAATATGTAGGACATCAGATGGAACTAGTAATACTGGAGGTTTACATAATATTTTTTTTTTCTCACAAAAGCTTGATAGCATGTATTTTCAACTTCAAGAAGAGATCAAGCGCTCAACTCCTACCATGCTTCCCCACTTTGAAAGGGCGCAGTATTATAATTATACAGAAATATTATACATAAAAAACATAAAAAATATACTCTAGGTGGGTCTGATTCAAGTGCTCCTCACAAAACTAGCCTATACAATTGATTGTGCCTCAAATTTTAGTCCAATCCTTCCTAATGCTAAACAAGCACTTGCAAAAGAAGCCGAACAACGCAAGCCAAGTGAGCCAATAGCCATCCCCATGGTTTTAAAAAAATGGTTGTGCAACAGGATTTTGGGGCTCCATTGCACTATTTATGAGATAAAAAGATGCAAACATGTAATGGGTTGTTTCATACATGACTATTCTGTCATGGATGCTACAACAATATTTTGCACTATTACGATTGTGAGAACAATTGGTTTGAATATTTTTTTTATATTATTTTCTGTTATGGTGACATATTGGAAGAATGAGAGAGCTTAACCTAAAGGGTTAGCTCATTTGACTATTTATATTAAACCAAATATTATAAGATTATATAAATAACCTTCATCACTCCCCCTCAAGCTGGTACGTATATATCATGTGTACCAAACTTGGCACAAATATATTTTACTCGTGAACCACACAAAGATTTGGTGAATAAATCTGTTAACTGATCCACTGACTTCACATAACTGGTACGAATCACATTTTGTAACAGCTTTTCTCGAATAAAGTGGCAATCGACCTCAATATATTTTGTTCTCTTATGGAATACTGAATTGGATGCGATATGAACTGCTGCTTAGTTATCACATAACGAATTCATAGGATAAGAATGTTGAAATTCAAATTCCTCTAGCATATGTTTCAACTAAATCAACTCACAAGTGCTGTAGGCCATAGCTCTATATTCGGGCTCAACACTAGATCGAACAACAACAGTCTATTTTTTGCTTTTCCAAGAGACCAAATTACCTCCAACAAATACACAATAACCAGTAGTTGACCTTCTATCAGTTGAAGATCCAACCCAATCTGTATCCGTATAACCCTCAATTTGAGTATGGCCATAATTCTGATATAATAAATCACGACTTGGGGGCACTTTTAAGATATCTTAAAATATGAATAATGGCAGCCCAATGACAATTCCGTGGAGTATCTAAAAATTGACTGACAATACTAACCGCAAGAGAAATGTTCGGTCTGGTAACAGTCAAATAATTTAACTTTCTAACCAATCGTCGATATTGTCTTGAATCAGCGAACAACTCACCTTGATTTGCAACTAATTTTGTGTTGGGGTCCATAGGTGTGTCAATAGATTGGACCCTAACATTCCTGTTTCACTTAATAAATCAAGAACATATTTCCGTTGAGACAAGAAGATGCCCTGGTGTGATCTAGCCACTTCAATACCCAAAAAGCATTTTAACCTTCCCATGTCTCTACTGTGAAATTTGGCTTGGAGAAACGATTTCAATTCCTCAATACCATTATTGTCATCACCAGTGATCACAATACCATTCAAATACACAATTAGCAGTATCTTGCGCGCTCCAGTATGCCGATAGAAAACAGAGTTATCTACGCCACATCTTTTAAGACCAAAACTAGTCACGGTATCGGTAAACCTATCAAACCAAGCACGAAGAGATTGTTTGAGCCCATATAATGATTTCTTCAAACGATAAACCAAACCTGACTCTCCATGAGCAACAAAACCAGGAGGTTGCGCCATATAGACCTCCTCTTGGAGATCACCATGTAAGAAGGAATTCTTCACATCGAGCTGATGTAAAGGCCAGTCAATCGTGGTGACAAGTGAGATGAACAGCCGAACATAAGAAATCTTTGCCACTAATGAGAAGGTTTCAGAGTAATCAATGCCATACATTTGTGTATATCCCTTTACCACAATGCGAGCCTTTAGTCTGTCAACAGTACCATCAGAATGAACTTTAATAGCATACACACATCTACAACCGACCACTAATTTTCCCAAAGAAAGAGGCACTAAATCCCATATATCATTCTGTTTTAAGGCAAGTATTTCTTCTACCATTGCATTCTTCCAACCAGAATGGGATAGAGCATCTGTATAAGACTTGGGAAGAGGAATAGACGACAATGTAGCAACAAACGAGTGATAGGAAAGGGATAAACGATCATAAAAAAAAATAGAAATAGGATGTGAAGTACAAGATCGCTTGCCCTTGCGAATGACAATTGGAAGATTAATCGCAGATGGTGGAGAACGAGATGGAGGGTGATCTAGTGGTGAGGAGACCATTGATGAAGTAGGAGAGACAGGTGGGCTCGACTCGACATGAGTGCGACAAGTGTAAACCTGCAGTTCAGGACGACTCAAATGTTCAATAGCAGTACTGAAAGATAAGAATGGACTAAAGAAAAGAGGACTAGGGACGGGAAGAGGAAGATCACAGACCAGACCATCTGCAGAGAGTCGCTCAGAATAATATAGGATAGATTCAAAGAAAGTCACATCACGACAGATAAAAAAATTATGAAGACCAGGGCTATAACACCGATAACCTTTCTGAGTACGAGAGTAGCCCAAGAAAATACATTTTAGAGCTCGAGGATCAAATTTGTCACTACCTGGAACAAGTTAATGGACAAAACAAACACAAACACAACCAAAGATGTAGGGGGTAAAACAAATAGTAGACCATGGGAAAAGAGAATAGAGTGAGGAGTCCGTCTCTTAAGCACGAATGAAGGCAAACGATTAATTAAGTAACAAGCGGTCAAAACAGCAGCACTCCAAAAAGAATTGGGAACATTCATTTGAATTAAGAGGGTCCGTGCAACTTTAATCAAATATCGATTTTTGCGCTCGGCTGCTCCATTTTGTTGTAGAGTGTGAGAGTAAGATGATTAATGAAGGATGCCAAATTGAGTCATGAAATTACTAAAGGAATGAAAAAAATATTCTCTAGCATTATCACTGCGCAAGATGTGAATTTTAGTATTAAACTGAGTTTGAATTTCAGCACAAAAGGTACAAAAGATAGAAAATAATTCTGAACGATCTTTCATTAAATAAAGCTAGGTAATCCGAGTACAATCGTCCACAAAAGTAACAAAATACCGAAAGCCCAACTTAGAAGTGACACGACAAGGACCCTAAATATCTGAATGATCTAACATGAAAGGACTCAACACTCTTTTATTAAACTGGGAAGCAAAAGGAACATGATGATGCTTTCCCAATTGACACGACTCATAATCTAAAAACTAAAATAGAATTTAAACTAGAAACTAAAAGTTTTAAATTGTCCAATGATGGATGACCAAGACGACAATAAATCTGAAGCGAAGAAGCAATAGCAGGACAGGCAGAAGGAGAAACTGTGGATGATGCATTAGTGTCCAAATAATAGAGACCTCTTGACTCACGTCCTTCGCCAATCGTCTTCCTTGTCACCAAATCCTGAATGACAATAGAATCAAGAAAGAAAAAAATAGAATAATTAAGAGTTTTGGCAAGTTGACTCATCGACATCAAATTAAAAGAAAAGCAATGGATATATAAGACAGAAAACAGAGAAAGCAAAGGTGTAGGTTGAATGGTGCCTATGCCTTCAACGTAACTGGTAGAACTATCAGCTAAAGTAACACGGGGTAAGGAAGATGAAGACTTGGGATGAGAAAAAATCTGAGATATACCTAACATATGATTAGTGGCACTGGAATCAATGACCCATGGGCGAGATGGAGAATAAGATGAAAGACAAGCAATAGGGGTACCTTTCTGTGCTAGAAATGCAACGGGAAAGACGCCTATAAAGTCGCCAAATAATAAAGAAACTTAGATTACTCTTCTTCGAAAACAGTGATATTCTTATCTTCAACCGGAGTAGAGGAGGAAGAAGAGTGAACATTGTCGAACATCACAACATTAGAAAACCGAGAAGATTTTCCAACAAGACCCAACATGTCTCTCGTGTATGATTATGTAAGCCACAATCGGAACACTAACGAGATGGACCTCGACCTCGACCACTACGACCACCTCGAGAACCACCACTTCGTCGACCATGACTACTAAATTGATCACCTTGATGCAGTGTAACTAGAGCTAAACGATCAAAAATGTCCCGAAGAAGAATTAATAGAGCCCTGAGAATTGTCCCGAGAAGTAGCGCGCAAGATTGTAGAATATACCTCAGCAAGAGAAGGGAGCTTAGCTCCAACTAAAATTTGGGAGCGAACAAACTCAAATTCAGGCCGCAATCCCGCAAAAAATCACATCACAACCATCTGTTCTCGTTGCTGTTGCATTTTGCGAATATAATTTGTGATGGGAAGAACTACATTTAACTCTTCATAAAGTCACTTAAGGGCCACAAAATAATCTGTAACAGATTTATCATCTTATTGCAACTGAAAGTATTCAACCGAAATATCATACGTACGAGTAAGAGTGCTGGAATATAACATTTGAATGTACACCCAAATTTCCTTGCAAGTGTTAAGATGAGTGCACATATTGGCAATATGGGACTCCATAGAATTCCATAACAGTATAACAATCTGAGCATTCTCTTGTTCCCATTCAGGCTTCCTCTTATCATCAGATGAACCGGACATAGTCAGGTGGTTTTGTTTACCTTGACCAGTTAAGGCAACTTTGACGGCTTTGGATCAATGCAAATAATTAACTCCATTCAACTTACGAGTAGTGAATTGTGGAATTGTGAACTGAGAAATAGATGATTTGAAATCCATAACTCCACCAACTAAACACAGTACAATTATCTTCCACAAAGTAACAAAAAATCACAACTCACAAAGAGGAACCCGAATCATAAGATGAGGGCTGGCCATATCAAATTTGACTAGGGTTAAAAAAAAATATTAATTGGTCATACCAAAGAAGCAGACAAGTTCATCCTCAAACACATGGATTGTGGCGACTGTGAGGCTTAATCAGCGACTATGGACTGCGACTGTGTGGAGAACAAATGAGCCTCACAGTCCCGTACATTCAGCTTCAAACCCTCAACAGACTGTAGCGCGATTGGGTTTTAAACAAATGAGTCACGACGGCGACTGTGATGGACAGCTATGGCAGCAGCGGCGATGTCTGCGACTGTATTAGATGGCAGAGGCGACGACTGTAGCGGATGAGTCGCGAGGAGTCACGACACAAACGTGATGAGACACGACGCAATGAAGAGTCGCGAGGAGTCACGACATGATGGACGGAGTCGAAGGCGATGATTGTGGTGGATAGCAGCGGCGACGACTGTAGTGGGTGGTGGCGGCAGCGACTATAAGGTTAGGGTTAGGGTGTTGTCGGCGGCGACTGAAGGGTTATGGTTAGTTATTTTTTTTATAATTTTTTTGGAATTTTAACTCTGATACCATGTTATGGTGACGTATTGGAAGAATGAGAGAGCTTAACCTAAAAGATTAGCTCATCTGACTATTTATATTAAACCAAATATTATAAGATTACATAAATAACTCAATATTTTCGAATTATGTTTCCATTTTTATGTTAATATACGCTACATTTTATTTTACCTCTACTATCCATTAGAATTAATATTCAAAATTTGAACTCAAAAGTTAAAATCTCATAATCTTTCTTTAACATTAACTCATCAACACCGACAAATATTCAAAATTTGAACTCAAAAGTTAAATTCTCATAATCTTTCTTTAATTTTTATGTTTATGTTTTTCTTTTTTAACGCTTCAATATCATATGCTTTGAAGTGTTAATCCAAATTTCCTTAACATATATTATTAATTTGTTAGTTTAAAATCAAAACTAGGAATTCCAAATGGAAAATACTAACTAAAAAGTTTCTGATATAAGAATTTTATTGAGATCCTATCCTCTACATCATTCTTTTTTAATGTGAACTCAAAAAACAATGAGGTGTGAAAAGTATAATCTATAGTCTGCCTTATAATAGCCATAGTAGTAGTTGTAATTATTCTATATAATGAAATTCCTTTAATAAGCGTGATTCTACGTCTCAATAAATACCATGTTATCAAGATCCTCTACATCATTGTTTTTTAGTGCAAACTCAAGAATCAATGAGGTTTGAAAGGTAGAATCTATAGTCTACCTTATAATAGCCATAGTAGTATTAGTTCTATATAAGGAAACTCAATACCATTATGAATCAATATGAAAAGATGTTTTTAGGAGTCAGAATACTAATTAGAAATCATTACAGACATTTAGATTGTACAAATAGGCAAGAACATGCTTATTGATGAGGTGTTTTAGGTGTTTGTTAAAGTTTGAAAGCATTTCACGAGTTTATTTTTGATTCCCTTCACATAACAGCCATAATACGAATCTAGTCACACATGACCACAATGGTTGCGCGGGTCAATACTCCGATTTACAACCATGGTCTCCTCTAGCTTGGGGCAATTGTTTGATGCAATTCAAAATGGTCGGGCTATTAATTGTGAGAACTTATATTTGAGACTAAAACCAAAACTTTTACGCATATTATACAAAGTTTATGTCTGCATCTAATCTAACCTCCCAACACCCTTACTTTTGTGGGCCAATTGTGAAAAAATTTGAGTTGTAAAATAGCGATTTAGGGTTAAAGAAAAAGAGAAAAAAGAAGAGAGAATAGCAGAGAAAAATATTATTATGAGACAATAATAATGCTTAATTATAACCTCTACACCACATCAATATTTATATAAGAGATATCCCGATAATTATAAAACGATCCCATCAGACATAAGTAATTATCTAACGCTCCCCCTTAAGCTGGAGAACAGAGGTCAAGAATGCCCAGCTTGGAAAGAAGTCATTGAAAATTAGAAGCATACAATGGTTTGGTAAGAATATCACTCAATTGATCCTCGGAACGAACATAGGGAGTCACGATCTGCTTTGTCAGTAATAAATCGCAAATAAAGTGACAGTTGACTTCAATATGCATAATCAGCTCATGGAAAACTAGATTATTAACAATAAAGATAGCGGCCTGATTATCACAAAACATCTCCATGAGTGTAGCTATCTGGATGCCAAAATCCTTAATAAAGGAACGAACCCACAGCATTTCAGAGATAGTATGTGCCATAGCACGATACTCGGCCTCGGTACTAGAACAAGCAATCACATTATGTTTCTTATTACACCAAGTGACTTGATTACCACCGACAAAGGTATAATAACCAGAGGTAGACCATCAATCAAGCCGAATTCCAGCCCAATCAGCATCACTAAAGCCAACTACAAATAATGTATCAGATGGATGACATAGCAAGCCACAACCTAGAGCACTTTTTCAAGTAACGGAGAATACGACAAACATCATCAAAATGTGGTTGATATGGAGCATGCATAAACTGACTGACAAGCCCAATAGCATATCTGATATCAGGACGAGTAACAGTAAAATAAATTAACTTTCCAACAAGTCCTCGATACCGACCAACATCCAAAAAGGGATCACCCAGTTTAGCATTAAGCTTAACAATGACCTCCATCGAGTTGTCAAGAGGTTGTGTCCCGAGAAGACCAATCTCAGAAAGAAGATTAAGGACATTTTCGTTGAGAAAGATAGATACCCTGAGAAGAGCGAGCAACTTTAATACCAAGAAAATAACGAAGAGTACCAAAATCCTTAGTATGAAAGTTTTACCCTAAATGCCGTTTGAGATCGACAACACCGAGTCATCACCCGAAATGATGATATCATCAAGATACACGGTCAATATAATAGTGCCCGTAAATAAGCGATGAACAAAGACAGAGTAATCAGAAGTAGAGCGCTAAAAACCATAAGCATAACAGAACTAAAATGATCAAACCAAGTACGGGGAGACTGCTTCAATCCATAGAGGGCCTTACATAGGTGACACACAAGATGTTCACTACCAGGAACTACATAACTAGGCAGTTGCTCTATATACACTTTCTCCTAAAAGTCACCATGAAGAAATGCATTCTTAATATCAAGCTGATACAAAGAGCAAGAACGATTAACGACAATAAACAGGAAAATCCGAACAAAGTTAAAAGCGAACCATTAGAGAGAAAGTCTCTAGGTAATCAACCCCATATGTCTGAGTGTAGCCTTTGGCAACCAAACGTACCTTAAAACGTTCTACAGAACCATCCAAAAGGTACTTCACTGTATAAACCCGACAACCCACCGCGTGCTTCGCAAGTGGAAGTGGAGTGAGTTCCCAAGTCTAGTTCTGGCAAAGAGCTCTCATTTTTTCATCCATAGTAGGTTTCCATCCAGACATCGATGAAACCTGCTTATAAGTAGATGGAATAGAAATAGAGGACAAAGTAATGGTAAAGGAATGAAGACAAGAGAACAAACGATCATATGATACAAAATTTGCAGTGTAGTGTACATGTATGTTTACCTCAATGCAAAGCAATAGGTAAGTCAATATTATCAGAAGACGAAGCCAATGAGTCAGGAACCTCTGTTGAAGAAGATAAGTGGCGACTGGTAGAGGAAGAGTGGGAGAAGAGAACTCCCCCTGACGACAACGGATGAGATCAGAAGAGAGTTGTTGACCCGAAAGAGCAAAAAAAGAAACGGACTCAAAGAAGGTTACATTAACACTCACAAAATAGTAGCGAGACTCAGGAAGATAACAACGATATCCTTTTTAAGTACAAGAGTACACGAGAAAGACACATTCAAGTGCTTGAGGGAATAATCATGACCGGGATCAAGCACATGTAGAGTGAGAGAAAAGGTAGGAGAATTAGGGTATAGCATGGAAAAGAGAGATTTGTGATTAAGAACAGCAAATGGCATGCTATTAATGAGGTAGCATGCACTAAGAACAATAATACTCCAAAAATGTTTGGGTACCTAGGCGTGAAATAATAAGGTACGAGTAGCATCTAACAAACGACAGTGCTTACGTTCAGCAAAGCCATGTTGTTAAGATGTGTGCGCACAGCTAATCTGATGAATAATACCATGATCAACACAAAAAGCATTAACATAAGACTTCATATATTCTAAAGCATTATTAAACCGAAAAATCTTAATACGCTTTTTAAATTGAGTAAAAATTTCATTATAAAACATAAAAATAACATAAGGTAATTCATATCGTTGTTTTAACAAAAATAACTAGGTCATACGATAGCAATAATCAATAAAAATAACAAAATAACAATATCCATTAGTACTCGGAATACGATATGGGACCCCAAACGACTGTATGGACAACAGCAAAAGACTCCGACTGACGACTAGTACTACTACGAGGAAAAGAACTACAATAATGTTTGTCTAACTAATAAGCATCACAATTAAAAATAGACTCATGACTAAAACCAGGAATGGCAGTTTAGCCATAGACGGAGGGCTTAAACGAAAGTGCCACTGAAAAGGAGAAACCGTTACACTCGAGGCAGATGAAGTGCGAGAATCAAAACTAGAAGCAACATCAAGATAATAGAGCCTATTCTTCTCATGCCCCGAACCATTTATCTTCTAGGTCTTAAGGTCCTAAAAGGCACAAGTAGAAAAGATGGTTACTGAGCAATATAAAGCTTTAGTTAATTGAATGACAAAAAGCAAATTAAAAGAAAAATGAGGGACATATAGACTGGTCGGTAAAGTGAAAGAAGAAGACGGATGGAGAACACCTTGACCGTGGACAGGTCAAGACGAATCATCTGCTAAGACAACATGATGCTCAATAGAAGTCAAATTAGAGAAAAAAAGTGAGATTGCCAAATATATGAGAGCAAGCTCCAAAGTTGAGACCCCAAGATGGAAATGTAATGACAACATAGGTAATATTACCTGAATTGGCTAACGTTGCAGTGAAAGATGAAGGCAAGACAATGCACAATGTCTGAATGAACTCGCTAAGTGTAGCAGTAAGGGCATCATTAGAACCAAAAGGAAGCAGCTGGCTAAAGGGCCCAGAAGACAACTCGAATGATACTAGAGAGGAGCTATCAGGGACCTGATGGACATAATTTGTTTTACCATACTTGGCTCAACAATAAGGCTCAGTATGATTAGTAGCATTACAGAAGTCACATTTCTTATCTCCACAAGACCTACCATGACCACCACTGCGAGATACACCACGAGAACCACGACTCCTACGACCACCATGACTATGTCCCAGGATATTATCACAGCCACCACTGTTGGTAACTAATCCAGGGGATTCGAAAACAGAAGGACCAGATGTAGCTGATGAGTAACCTATGGAAGAATGCAATAAACAAGAATAGGCATTAGTTGCAGTAGGTAAGGTCTCGCTAGCAAGGATCTGATCTTTAAAACCACGAAGATCATGATCCAACCCAAATTGTAAAGAGGCGATCATGAAGTCCTCTCAATACTGTTGTTGTTGTCGTACATCAGTAGTGAATGGATGATTTTGTAACAATTGATCTCACAAACTCTTAAACTGACTATAGTACTCAAATAGAGGTTTCCCAGATTGCTTGAGTGTGAAGATCTGCTCATATAACTCATACCTGTGAAACATTACTCCGGTTCTGTGGCACCGGGATTTAGGGTTTGTTTCAAAACTAAAATAAGAAATTCAAGAGTTATTTTAAAAACCTTTTAACACCTTGAAAACCAAAATATTTTGAAAACCCTTTTTATGAAAAATGGAGTCGTCATTTGGTTTTTGAGAAAAACAAAAAACAAAAATGGGCCACTGATCTTTAAAATGTTTAACCAGAGAAAACAAGGGTTTGGGGGCTAAGGTACGAATCAGGAAAGGTGTTAAGCATCCCGTTCACCCAACCGTGAGGTTGGCCTCTACTAATCATCATTAGTTCTTTAATTATGTTTCTCAAATGCATGCAAATACAGAAAATGAAGGCTAAAAGAGAACATTCATAATCAAATAAAGAAAATACATAGCATAGGTATACAGAACCCCAAACAAATAATAATAAGAAATTCTAAATCCTAAGGCATGCAAATTCTAGCTAGAATACATAAAGCAAACCGCATGCAATATACAAAGTATGAAATCATGTAAATGAAGCTAACAAACCCTAATCATGTCAAAATTAAACTAAGCAAAACATGGACTTAAACGAAAGAGAAATAAACCTAAGGATTTCTAAGTTTTAAGCAAGCTGATCAATACTACAAATCACATACTAAATGCTTCAATCATGATAAAACAGAACACTGTAAAGTCATAATTAAGCTACTGGAATAAAATTAAGATACTGGAAATAACAAAAGCATGCGGCAGTAATATGTAAATGTTGCGGTCGCTAGGAATATGAAATAAAAGTGCACGGGCACAATATCGAATGTTGTGACCATAAGGATGTTAGGGCCAAAATGTCACGACCGTAACATTGATTGTTGCGACCGCATGGTTTTTAGGCATTGTTTTGCTAAATTTTAATAGACAGTGCATTGGGGTGTGAATGTGTGATACATATGCAATATAAAACAAAGAAACAGAAGCATACAGTTATGACTTCAACCAAAACATTATGAGATCACGAAGAACTTAATTCTAAACATAATCTTAGGATCAAGCATATTTATAACTCAATTAATTAAGATCAATAACTTAACATGTGAATGAGAAATTAAACCTAATTACGACAAAATTAAAAGAATAGAGATGCAATTCACGAATTGGTATTCGAAATTCTAACCCGACCTCTTCACAGGAGTAAAGAATGTGAAGAGAGAAGTGTCAAGGATCCAGCAAAATACCTGGGATGCAACAATCCAGATGAATCCTCGAGTCGTAGAGTGTGGTGATCAGCTATCTGGTCCTCGAGCAGTAGTCAAATTCTAGTATCCGGATCAAAGTCAAGTGATAGTGTGGATCGGGATGTGAGTCGCAAGAATGCAGCAAAGTACCGGCGAACTTTAGAATAGTACTCGATAAAGCAGCAATATATCGACGTCAAAAAAAGGTCTATGTTGAAATCGTAACAAAGGTACATTTATATAGAGTATGCCAGCCAATGAGGTGCTGCCACGTTCGATGCTCAAACTGGGCTCACAAAGCTTGCAGTTGCCACCTTCAAAGGTTGCGACTGTGAGGATAAAGGTTGCGACAGTGACAAAATTTAGGATTTCCAAGATATTCATATGGTGGTCGCAACAACCAAACAAATAGTCGCGAAATTCAAAGTTTGCGGGTGAATTGCTTGGACCAATGAACAACCAGGTCGCAATGTTTTGAAGGTTGTGGCCTATGTGATTTTGTGGTTTGATTTCACGGAGTACTAAACTCGGATTGCTTCCCGATGATCGTGCGGAGTCATCATTCCCACTTGGTTTTCATTATCGAATTCAACTAGATAAGCTTAAGATTCGACGGGATCAAATTGGGATGTCTACAGGTTCGAAAAGAAATCAGCAAATGAGTCCCAAGTCTGTTTAGAAGTATCACAAAATTCCACTATTGTAGCAACATGAGGTTCCAAACTGTACCACAACTACTCCATAACAATAGAATCAATAGTCTCCCGTGTAGAGAAATTAGAATCACGGTTGGTTGGAGGAGGATCCAAAATGTATATTAATCGTTGCTTGCCTTTGAGAAAAACGTTAAATGCATGCGCCCATACTAAACAATTAAGACTATTTAACCGTTTAGAGGTCACACAATTGAGCAAATCATCATCTTTAAGGTTGATAGGTTTGGCGTCAGCCATAGCAAAGTATGTCAGTCACCAAGATAACACAAGATGTGATATAGATTGAAGTAATAGACCAATGAAGAACAAACCGATATTAGGTAAGCACCAAAGAGTGATCTTGGAGCAAGAACAATCCAGAACAAACAAAAAAAGAACAAAGAACTCATCAGCCGCAACAAAAGGGGTGGCCGAAACCCTAAAAGTCGATGAAACCAAGTACAAACACGATCGAAACCAATGATTCACTTCGAATCAAAAGAACTAAGCTCTGTACCAAGTTGAGTTTTAAAGTAGCGATTTAGGGTTAAAGAAAAAGAGAAAAAAGAATAGAGGAGCAAAAAATAAAATTATTATGAAAAAATAATAAGATTTAATTATAACCTCTACACCACATCAATATTTATAGAAGAGACATCACGATAATTACAAAATGGTCCCAACAGACATAATTATCTGACAGAAAATAACCCTTTCTGGTTTGTAGGATCCCTCATCAAATTTAAAGCTATCGACTTTATACGGGGGTTGAACCGTATAAATTGTTATAACGTGGATCGGATCCAGCCCAAACGAACCCTTCAATGGCTCGGATGACCCACACAAGATGGCACACATGAGCTGGCCGACAGCGAATGTCGGAAGCCACTCCGACGATCAATTTAGCAGTGGGCTAATAGAAAGAAGTTGTCAATAACCAAATGGACAAAGTTTTTGGCTAAGAAAGTGTTTCTTTTTCATACCTCATTCTTTGGACTGCATCCCCTTTGATAGGGGGCTAGATGATGCACCTAACCTTTAGAATTCATGATAGGCTAGTCCCATCACAGGCTCACTCTACAAATGGGCAGGGCAAGGCAGGCCCGGCCCATATGGTATGAGTTACCTGCTGTACGATGAATGCACGGTATTGATCTAATCGCCATTAATGTTTCTGCTCAGCCACGCAACTGCCATCTTGCTGATCTAGTTGCCCATTTCGTACTAGACCTGTAGTTCTGCCTTGCTCGGCTTTGTGTGTTCCGTTACTGTAGTTTTCGATCTCTTGACCTAGATGTCAAGGCCTTCCTCTTGGAGCTCGTTGGGTCTTGAGTGGGCCAGCCCAATTTGGGTTCAGTCCCCTTCTGAATTAAACTAAAGTTTCCACCAGGTCTCATACACTAATGCAATTCTTTGCACAATTGCCTCAATTGCCTTCTATAAATGATCAAAGCTCCCATGCATTGTCTTCAAAAACACAAAACAAAACATAAATTTTTTGTTTTTGTCCAAGAAAGCGAGGAAAAAAGTCAAGTTCAACAGACCACATAGAGGATCGGAGCCAAAGGCTTTAATTTTTTCTTTTCTTGGGGGTGGGTCGTCCTTCCATAGAGATCTAAATTTTTGGTTGGATGCTATATAATACTTACAATTCTATCATAATTTGGGGGAGCTATGTTGAGGCTTGAGGTGTAATATGTCATACATTGGATTTCATTGCAAAATGTAATACACATAGGTGTAAAACATATGACAATAGTAAGAGAGAAAGATACAAAATTAGCTACCACCATGAAGGAAAATCGCTCTTCTCGTGGTCTTATAAATACAAAGGTAGGAGGGGAACAAGAAGTGCTTCATCCTCCCAGTCTTGGTAGAAGTTTGAAATTCATTAGATGTATGCTTAAGTTAATTGTTCCTTGACAAGTATTAGCATCATCATTTATATATTAGGAGGCCAATCGTGAAATGAATAAAAATACATCAGATATTTAGATCTAAATTGTACCTCGCATAAGAAGTAGGCTAGAAGCAACAACTACTCCCCCTGACACAAATGGGTGTTCTTTTGCATCCATCAACTCACCTGTAAGAAGAGTTAGAAAAGTGAGAACCTTATTTAAAAAGACCAATCAACTCATACACTGAAAATTAGAAAAGTGAGAACCTTATTTAAAAAGACCAATCCACTCATACACTGAAAACAATTTCATATGCCAGAAAAAGATTGTCCAAGTCAGTAATTATTACAAAGTGATGATCCTTTAAACACATCTTTGATGAGTAGTTGTCCAAATCTCGAACCAACCACCAGATACTAGTAACCAAAAAAGACATGATAGAACTCCTCATGGTGAGTTGCTGAATTTTTTGCATTCACCATCTAAAGAATAATTGAAATATCACAAATATAACTAATAACACGACAAAAGGAAATTATCAATGAGGAAGCCCCAAAACCACAAGTGGACTATACGGTAAAGTTATCAACTATCAAGCCACCTATAAAAACTTCATCAAACGTCTTTGAAGGAGAAAAATAAATAAATATTGTAAGTTCATGAATGTGTTTACTGCTCAAGTTACCTTTAAGCCTGTTGAAGAAAGCATCTTCAAAATTTCTATATTGAGATTTGATCTGTGGAATGAAATCCTGCAAGACAACTTTTAGAACAGGTTTGGAAAGCATGAAGGAAAGAGGGAGTATGAAAAATGGGAAGTAGGCAAAAATAAAAGAAAGAAAGAAACTGAGAATTTTGGTCACTCCTCCAAAAATTAGATGTTAATGATGCAAAATTTTAAAAATAAAAAAGACACTGCATCATAGTCAACAAAATATATCAATGTCTCTCAAGATTTTTAATCTATTTTTCAAAACCACTCAAAATTAAACTACACATTAGCATACATGACATCGCATAAACTGCTCACCATCTAAAACAAGATAGCATACACAGAGAAACGAAAGGATCAAGTCCCACACCATTCAAACACTCGTAATTTTCAGACAATTCTACAGCATGTGGAAATTGGTAGTGACATAGACACTTGTTTTGTACTTTTTTCAGTCAATACTCAATAACAAAAAGGAAATATCATTTAAACAAATAGGAGATTACAAAATAGTACAAGTGGGACAAAAAAGATCACCAAAATCCAAAGAGAGAGAAAATCAAAGCACATCTCACTCTATAAATGATTCCAAAATCTTGAAACCAAAAATAATGATGTCCCTGTAAAAGACAGACTGAAACCCCAAAAATAAGCCCAATAACAAAGCTTGTCCCAAATAATCTAGATCTTTTCTTTTTTCTTTTTCTTTTTGTCGATGAACAACCACACTATCAAAGTCTTCAATTTCTCGTCAAAAAATCTAGTATTACTCTTTAACTGTAAAGCCCAAAGAACTGCACACACACAACATTTCCAAAAATCTCGAGCCTTGTCGCTTGAACCAAATACTTATAATCAATGACGACATGTTACTACTAATTTGAGTTAATAGGAATGCTCAACAATTCAAATAAATCATTGCTAAGAATCAATTAACAAGATCTTTTTTCCTATTATACAAGTAGGAGTTCGTGCTCACCGTGCCAAATACTTCTAGGGTGGAATTCATATCATGAGAGACTTAGGTCGAGTTCCCTCAATAAAGACAAGTTTGAATCTCCTTAACTTACATATTAAAGCACGAGGAATGAATGATTCCAAGGGCATTGTTAGCATGTCGAAGAGTTGATGCAGTGCACGTGTATTTAGCGAGAACAAAAAAAATCCATATCTTATTGATTCAACATTGGTGCGGATGGTGCTTGATTTATCATAACCTTGATTGGTCATGCGGTTTTTACCCTTTTGAGATTTATTGCATCAAATATCGCAGGCCAGTTTGTGAGATTAATTTACATGTTTCTTACAATTACATTTGTGTGATTGGAAGTGTCACAAATGGATGGTGTTGAACTGGCTCTTTTACCATAATAAGCAATTTTTTAAACTTAATTAACGAATTAGGAATATTTAAATTTTATTCCCAACCTACGTAAAAGAATGTTTACCAACTATGCTTTAATAGAAAACGTTTTTGCTAAACACGCTTTAAGTCTATCCTCCACACAATATTTAAAAATGGAAATAACGACTTAAAAACGTTTTTAGCAAACACGTTTTCTGGTTTAATACATAAAATGTTTTTAGCAAAAATATTTTTAATTGGTTTCAAATAAAGCGTTTTTCTTAAACACGCTTTTATAGTTTGTAAAAAAAGCGTGTTTAACAAACACGCTTTCCTTTTAAATTTAGTTTCATTGGGAGCGTTTTTGCTAAACAGGCTTTCCTTTTAAATTCAGTTTCATTCAAAGCGTGTTTAGCAAACAAGTTTTCCTTTTAAATTTAGTTTCATTGAAAACGTGTTTAATAAACATGATTTCCTTTTAAATTTAATTTCATTGAAAGCGTTTTTAGAAAAAACGCTTTCCTTTTAAGTCGTCCTCACCACTACTGTATTTTTAGGGTAAATTACACTGACCTATCTCTATAATTTTCTTAAAAAATATAAAAAAATCTTATAAAAAGTTTTATATTCCTTTCAATAAACTTGCTAAACACGCTTTCTTTATAAGCCACCTACTCGCCATATTGAAAGCGTATTTGCTAACAATGTTTTATTTACAAATCTAACCCACTTTGTTTTTTAATCGTTTTGAGGAGAGAGAATTTTTGTATTACTTTTAAAACTCTACAATTTATTTATATACATAAATTAAATGGTTAAACTTGTGTAATTATTTGTATTTTTTATATAAAAACTTGTCATAAATAAGTAAAAACTTATTGAAAATAAAAAATGTGTTTGCTAAAAAGTATACAAGCAAAGATTAATGTAATGAAATTTTATGTGAACGATTTTAAAAACGGAACTCCGTATGTGAGAGAAACACCGTTTGGGGAAAACTTTCAGTTCTTTTTCTATTTTTGGTTTTTTTTTTAGATTTTATTATTATTTTTAAAAAAATAAAAAATGAAATTAATCAAAATATTATGCTATCCACAGCCCAATGAACGGTGGATAATAGGTAAAAAGTGTACAGATATCCGTGCAAAGTGTATTGATATTTATGAATATGGTGAGCCCCACTTCTAAAAATGTATTGATATTAAAAAAATTTTGTCTATACTAACTTATTATCCACCGTACAATAACCGGTCGTTAGCATGACTCGCAATCAAAATGTAAAGAAAAAAATCACTACAATTGAAAATAAGTAATATGCATTTTTAGTGATTGATTTATTTTATTTTTAAATTTTTTTAAATTTTTTATTTTTTAGTTCAATTTTTGTTTTTTCATTCTTCTTGATGACAAGAATAAAAAAATATCTATGATTAATTTTTACTAAATTATTTTTATTTTAACTAAAAAAATTTGTCTCACCCCTTGGTCATTTCTCGAATTCTCCACTACCTATATTTTTGTTGATAAGAGAAAGGCTCCGTTTGGACTACATTTTGTAAATTTAACTTATTTTTGTTTTTTTTTTTGAATTTTTCATATTTTGATTAAAATATTTTTACTTTTCTAAATTATCTCGACGAGATGAATAAAAAAAGTAAAAAAAATTATCAAAAGAGAAAAACAATTCACTAAAGATAAAAAATAAACAACTTAAAATTTGACTTATTAGCTAATTTTTGTATTTTTTGAACTTTTTTTAGGTTTTGATTAAAAAAATATTGTTTCGAATCATCTTGATGAGAGAAGTGTTTTCACAAACTCTCATAAATATACAAACTAATAAAAAATTATCAGCATATTGTTTTCTTATTTTATCGGGTGGGTGAGATATTACTGTGAAATATCTCATAATCGTAGCAAAGAAAAGTGAAACCGGCCAAAGAATGGGTTTGACAAAGATATGTTGATGCTATAATGAAAAATCAAGTTAATGCTATATTCAGTCAATAGAATGAGTTTGACAAATCCACCGAAAATTGTCTTATGGTTCAGTCAATAGATCGAGTTTGACAAATCCTTTATATATGTATATATATCATCCTCTAGCTATGTTGATGTTATAAAATAAAAATCTGAATACAGAACCCACCAAACATGCTGGGTTCGATGGGGGAAACCATACCTTAAGTCGAGACGAGAGATGGAGAAGCAGGCAGAGACAGGGAGAGATCGAGAGGGAGGCAGAGATAGGGAGAGATCGAGAGAGAGGCAGAGACAGGGAGAGATCAAGAGAGGCAGAGACAGGGAGAGATCGAGAGGACTGGAATCGTCGCCAGAGTCACGTCTGAGAGAGAGAAGAAGAGTTCCTGCGAGAATAAGAGTTTCTGAGAGGAGAGAAGGGTTTAACTTAATACGTAAACACAAAGGGAGAAGAGTTTTGAAGTTTATAAACGTTAAATACATATTTGCTAAACACAACTTTTTTAATGAAAACGTGCTTACTAAACACGTTTTCGGTGTAACTTAAAAACATACTTACTAAACACGTTTTTTTTGTAAAAAGACTTAAAGCGTTTTTGGCAATCACATTTTCTGTATAAAAGTTTAAAGCGTTATTAGCAAAACCGTTTTCTTTACAAAAACAATAAAGCATGTTTTCTAAAAACACTTTATGTATTACGGCAAATTAGAACATAAAACATGTTTAGTAAATACATTTTACTTTTAAATATTTTTTTCCCAAAACTAAAGCCTTTGTCAAACACATTCGTAAAAAGAGTGCGTTTGCTAAACACGCTTTTACGTAAGTTGGGAATAAAGTTTAAAAATCCTTAATTCCTTAATTAAGTTTTAAAAATTGCTTATTATGGTAAAAGAGCAGTGTTGAACTCGTAAGTAGCAACTGATTCATTCATTAATTCCAGTCTCATTAGATCCCTCCTCACATGCTGATAGTAAAAAGCAAATGCCATAAAACCACAAAGATATGGGATTCACATGAGAAACTAGTCGCAAGCGAAGTCCAAGAAACAATAGAAGAATAATACTACAACAAACGCAACAAAAAATCAGATTATAATTGGACGAAATTTGAATCGACAAAAAATCGAGGTCAGATGCAGAATTCCTGATTATTTTCCTTACAAAGAAATGGAATGAACAAGAGAGAGAGAGAGAGAGAGAGAGAGAGAGAGAGAGAGAACATAACCTGTAGGGTGCTAATAAGGTTGGATGAGTTGTGGGGGAGAGAACGGACAGAGCTAATGGCGGAGTCGGTGGACTGAGCGATAGTCCGCGGCAGATCCTCGGAGATGTAAGAGTGCCACGATTTGTCTTGATGCGGCGGCTGATTCAGTGTTTGTTCTTCAGCAGCCGAACTAGAGGCTTCCCCCATTTCCTCCCTCTGCCTTTTTCTTCTCTTTACAGGGTATGTTCGGCAAAGTTCGACAGAAAGGAAAGGAAAAGGAAAAAGATTATTTAAGCCCCTGTTTCACATATCAAAAAAGCTTCTTTTTTTAAAAAAAAAAAAAACCCAAAACAGCTATTAAGCCATGCTGTTTGGTTTTTCAAAAAAATTAATTAATTTTTTTTTTATTTTTTAATTCAAAAAAAAATTATATGTATCCCAAATGCTTTAATTTTTCTGAAACTAAAATTACTATAATATCCATAATTAAAAAAGTCAATCTTCTTCACAAAAACAAAAAAATTCTGTCAATATCCCAAATATTATAACTTAAAAACAAAAAACAATGGTATATTTGATATTTTAATAAAAATTAAAAAAATAATTATAAAAAATTATCTCAAACACTCTAACTTTTTTTTATTCCTCCTTTTCTAAAAAAAAATATAAACATCTTAATTACCAAACTTTTTATTCATCCTATATAGGCCCTAAGTTATAAGAAAAAAATAAAATAAAATTAAAGTATATATTTTCTCTCAATCTCGTTTGGATAAAAAGAAAAGAGAAGAAAAGATATTTATTTTTCTCCTATGGTGTTTGATAGCCTCAATAAAGTAAAGAGAATAAAATATTTAGTATTATTTATCAATTTAACCTTAAAATGAGAGTGTTTTAACTTTATTTTTTAGGGTTAGTTTTGGCATTATAAAGTTTGTTTATTTTTTCTCCAAATCCCTATATTTTAGAGTGATTCAAAAAGTGCTCATTAAGATAAATTACTTCTCCTAGTTTTTTTCTATTACTCTCCTATTTAGAAATCCAAACAAATAACAAGGGTAGAAGATGTGAATTTCGTTTCCTTTCTCCCCAAATCACTCAAATCATATGGGTTGTTAGGCTCTGTTATTTTAACGGGAAATGAAAGTATACGAGAATAATTTTTTCGTACCTTTTTTAAATGTTCAATTATCAAATTTTTTAAGTGTTCAATTATCAAAAAAGTAGTAGGATTCACCATTTTTTATTTTCTCTCAAAAAATACTTTCCTCCAAAATGCATCCCACAAAAAATGTAAAATTTTTCACAGTGAGAATTTTAACTTCCCACCAAAATCTACTCCCTCTTATATTTTTCTCTCAATTAAATATTTTATTCACTTATATTTACAAGCAAACAAAAAACTTCCTTCTTTATTTACCTATCTCTCTAGAATACGTTCCTTGGTTTCTTCTCCACGTGAGTTTTTAAATTTTTGTCTCACGTATATATATACATAAAGGGGCCACCCCAAATATAAACAGGCCAACCCACAATTGAGTTTAGGCCCAATGGTTCCAAGAAATGGAGTAGCTGACAGACCCATCACGGGACAACAGAGCTTATCCGAACCGATCCCAGAAGTCCAATCAAGCTTAATGATGGAGGCCATAATCGAAGTCAAAGTGCATTTAATGCGATGGGATGGTTGAACTTGGAGTATTAAGGGCACTGTCACATTCGTACCACTTTGCATTGAATGACGCTTAACATGACCCGAAATAATTAAACAATCCACCGACTTAGTAGGGGAATTCTCGGGCATACTCCAGAAAAGGGAAGCCATAACTGAACATGGGGAATCTCTCATTTTCCACCAAGTCCCAAACAAAGACACTATAAATGCTTCACTGGAATACAAGGTTAGGGGACACAACTCTTTCTCTTACAAAAACTATGTCAAATTCACTTTAGAACTTTGAATACTCTTTATACAGTCAACTGACTTTAGCATCGGAGGGGCTTTCCGGCCAAGCTCGCCTCCAGTCTCACCTTTGTTTCTTTGTACAGGAGTGATCCGACCGTTGAACCAGAGGACCTAAGCCTAGTTTCATCCTTTCCCTCAACAATTAATCACACCCTTGCAAAATCACCCTCACACATTTGGCGTCGCCTGTGGGAAAGCTCTAGCTAAAGCCCTAACCCAAGAACTCATAGCAAGTTCACTCCATGCAACGTCGGCAGGCCACGAAAACCAATCTCCATACAGACAACCCCACGGATCCAAGCAACGCAACGAGGAGTTCGACCTCACCCCGGTCATCCTAAGGGGTGAAAGAGGTGCAAGAAGCATCCAAAGGAACCCTGGAAGACCTCCTCCAAGATGATACCCTTAGCTGCCTGGGCTTGGAGATTGTGAAACTCCGCGCAGCCTTGAAGAACAAAAATTTAGAGGGAGTCTCGCAGGCGGGGAAAGCACCATGTTCGGACGGGGACAAAAATCGTTGTGGAGCCTTTCCTTCATCCATGCCCCTAGGCCTACTAGAAACATGGGCCTAAAAAACATTATCAAGGAGTTCATCAGAGCCACGACGACGAAGAAAGCAGCTACATCCCCTTGGAGACTAAGTCTAGCGCCAAACTACCAAGGCGAAAGGATCTGGCCCACTCTCTCGTATGACAGCGAAGACTTGAGGGCGTGGCTCACAAGAAAATATAAGACCCCATGGGAGCCATCACTCTCGATCCCTAGGCCGAAGGCCCTTGATAGCATAAGGCGGACGCCTTTAGCACCAAGGACCTCATTCCCAACTTCATTCGCCCCTCACATTAAGGCAATAGAGCTGTGGAGGAGTTTTCTCTCCCCAGGTTTAAATCCTATGATGGTCAGCTTGACCCCGCTCCCACGTTAGCCACTTTCGCCAAATGATGACGCTGTGGAGTGGGAACGACGCTCTCATGTGCACCATTTTCCCTTCTAGCTTGTGAGAAGTGGGATTATGATGGTTCGACAAGCTCCCTTAGGGAAGTATCAAAAGTTGAAGCGAATTGGCCTCGGCCTTCGTAACCCTATTCGTCACCAATACGAAGGTCCCCAAGGAGGTCGACTCTCTTATCGCCTTGAGAATGGGGAAGAAGGAGCCTTTGTGAGATTACATGAAGAGATATTGAGAGACCTATAATGACGTTGAATACTACAATGAAGAGCTAGCTGTGGCATCCTTCAAACACGACTTGGCACTGGGCAGGAAACTGAGGGCCTCTCTTATGAAGAAACCACCGAAGAACATCTCTGAGCTAATGCTGATGCTTGAGCAGCACATTAGAGTAGAGGAAGACGCAGCTCACTCAGAACCAGAAGAAAGTGCGAATAGCCCAATAAGATAGAGCAAAAGATTCAAGAAGGATATATCCAGGATTCCCTTAGGTTCAGAGCCGAGGCGTATAGCACAAGAGCGGCGACTACCACGCCCTTCAAAGAATCGGTCTCTTAGATCCTTCAGAAGATCATGGACCAGCTTTACTTCATTTGGCCTAGGCCGATGTCTGAAGTGACTGTTAAAAATGGCGATTGAAAAGGAGATCTAGTCTCCAAAACTTCAAAACTCAAACACATGAACACTGAAAAATTTTGATGCCAGCATTTCTCTTGTTAAATTCATGCGAATAGAAAAAATTGCAAATAGCTTCCAAAAGTGGGGGGGCCGTTGTTTATACACTTTGGGGGAAAAATTTCGAAAACCAAGGGATAGCTATCCCTCTTAACAAGCGAACGGTCGAGAGAGGGACGCCTGCGGCGATGCAACTCCTAAGGAGAAGCACCCTAATAGACGGCTAACAAACAAATAACATGTGTCATAGTATGATGTCATAGCAACCGAAGCGAAGACAGGCTTCCGAACAACCCATTACAAATCATCTCTCACACCTTAGTTGAAAATCGAGCCATAAGAGTTGGGGCAAATGAAGGGGTAACCCCAATTATAAATGGGCTGGCCCATAGTCAGAGTCTAGGCTCAGCGGATCCGAGAATTAAAGTGACTGACAAACCCATCACAAGACAAGAGAGCTCATCCGAACCGATCCTAGAAGCCCGATCAAGTGTAATGATGGATGTCATAACTAAAGTGAGAGTACATTTTATGCGATGGAATGACCGAACCTGAAGCATTAATAGCACTGTCACATCCATACTACTTTGCATTGAATGGTGCCTGATATGATCTGAAATGATTAAACAATCTACTGGCTTAGCAGGGAAATTCTTCGGTAGACTCCAAGAAGGGAAGCCAATGGTTCCTACGAAAATCGAACATGGGGAACCTCCCCTTTCCCACCAAGTCCCAGACAAATACACTATAAGTAGTTCATCGAAATACAAGGTAAGGGGACACAACTCTTTCACTTACAAAAACTCTGTTAAATTCACTTCAAAACTTCGAATACTCTTTATACAATCAATTAACTTTAGCATCGAAGGGACTTTTCGACCAAGCCTTCCGGCTAGACTTACTCATGTTTCCTTGTGCAAGAGTGATCCGACCGTCAAGCCTAGGGACTTGGACCTTGTTCTTTTATTTCCCTTAACAATTAATCACACCCCAGCGAAATCACCCCCACACAATATATATGGATATCATATATATTTCTCTTCTCATACTTCATTCATTTATACCAGTCAACTTGGCTTCTTATTTGGAATGTTTTCTAATCTTCTTTTCTCCCTTTTTCTTACCTGACTTTGTCGATCTCAATATCAATTTCAATCTACCCACCAAAGCTAACCTGAAACTTATCAACTTGTAACGCAGCCTAAAGCCGCTAATAGTAGAAACCGCTACCCTCTGAAGATGGCTGAAAAGTAATGGATGTGATGGTGGGTCCCATTAGTGGGACCCTACGATTTGTATGGATGCAAGCTGTTATGCAAAAATCGTGGCTGTTGGATAACTACCCGGTTTGCAATGGTGTAGTAACTCTGTGGCTGATTTGTTGCGTAATTTGTTGAAAGAGGGCCCAATTGGTAGTCTTCAGTTGTGGGGCCCGGATTTGGTGGATCAGGATTAAACCATTCAGGTTTTTCCAAACTACGGGGTTTTGTGTTGATTCAGAGGTTCTTATGTAGTGGGTCCACTCTACTGCCAGTTTCGATTTATGAAACTCTTGTGGCAGAATTGTCATTTAAAACCTGGGTGGTGTTTGGTTGTTGGAGAATCATGTTTGTCAGGTAGTGGGCTTTGGTGTGAGTTAGGCCACTATTTGGCGACTTCATGGCTTCATGTTGTTAATAGCATGTAGGTCCTGCGGGATCCGAAATATTGAAAATTTTAGTTGGGCCCACGATGCATAGTGCGCTTTTGTATAGATGGGTACATCTGGATTAAGGTATCTTTGGACGGCTCCTTAGTACCTCTTGTTGGAAGTTCTTTTGGGTTCTTTCTTCCTCGAGCTTTCTTATATCCTATCTTTCCCCCCTTGCAGCCGGAGTGTGTGTTGCCTTATTGAGGAGCTGAGGTTGCTTTGGGTTAGATGGGAATCTGTCTATTCTTCTAGCTGGGTACCTATGGTGGGGCCTTGGTGGTTCTTTGAGTGGGGTCTAGCTGATGGCCTACTTCGTCTAGATCCAATGGTTGAGTTTCCTTTGGGATGGCCTAGGTTTCTTTCAGCCGGATTCTCTAAGGATGTTCTGTCCATTACTTATTGTTAACTTGTAGGGGTCTTCCACCGCTTATGTTTGGCAACTCTGTGCGCAGGGTAGGTTGGTAATTTGTGTTGGCCGATTTTGAGCTGGAGTTTTCTGGGGCTAATCTGTCGTTGCTTCTTTTGGCTGGATATGGGCCCATCTACCCCTGGTACCTTACTCATAGACCTCTGATTCTCTTTCGGCTGTTCTTTGGACCTATGATTTGATCCTTGGGGGCTCTTTTGTCAGAGTCTTTATTTGACTGTGGAGGTTTCTTTCTTCACTTGCTCAGGCTATGTTAGTTATCTGATTGGGTAGAGGCCAAGCCCCTTTGACCTCCTGAGCATGGAGGTTTGGTTATTCTCTCAGCTTTATAGAGGTTTTTTGGCAAATCTTCTTAGGTGAGTAGGTTATTTCTTGGCTGAGATTTGGAGATTTTTGAGCTTTTCGAGGAGCCGAGATTCAGCAGAATTTTTTTCTGTTATGTTAGATGACCAGTTCTTTTTGCTAGATTGGTGTATATGCTGATATTTCCTATCCATGTAGGTTGTGCGTGAAATATGATTTTTCTGTTAGGTCCCCCCGTCGATTCGGCGAGGGGTTGGGTTTTCTGTGTTGTAGGAGGTTTTCCTACTGGTTACTCATGTAATTGCCTGGGGTATGCCCCTTGAAAATTTGTATTTTTTCTTTTTTATGTTACAATTAATTACCCCAAAAAAAATATGGGAGATGTGTAATAATTGTAAATGGCATCTCATAATGAGTCTGATGATGAGATGGAACTTGCTTGTGCGGCTGTTATAAATGCTACTATTTTATTAACTTTAAATGCATATTATGTGGATTATTTGGACATGAATCCACCTCGTAATCAGTATTTAACGGACAAACAATTTACACAACATGTGACTAAATCAGATAAAAACTATTATAATTTGTTATAGATGAATGTAGAAGCTTTTGATAAGATAGTTTATATTTTGAAAATAACTGAAAGGTTACATAATACAGTACATTGCAATGTTGCAGAACAATTAGCTATATTCTTGTACGAGATTGTTCACAATAAGAAAAATCGTAGATGTTCGGGGGCAACAATTAGTCATTACTTTAACGAGGTCATGTATGCTATCATTTCTTATGCATGATAATTTTATCAAACCACCTAGAGGGGGAACACCACGAGAAATAAGAGTTGATCCAAGATTTTGGTCATATTTTAAGGAAAGTTCATAAATGAATTATAGAATTACTAATACAATTAAAGTTTATAATTTGTATTATAGTTTTTAAATATTATATATCAGAATTGTGTGGAAGCAATTGATGGTTCCCATATCCCAGCTAAGGTATCAGGTGAGATGATAGCATGAAATCGTGGACAAAAATGTTGGCCGTCATAGAATATCATTACAACATGTTCAATTGATCTAAAGTTTACATATGTTCCATTTAGTTGGAGGGATCAGCATAAATTCTAGAATTTTAGAGTGTGCTCTCACAAGAAATCACAGGATTACATGTCCTCAAGGCACTAACTTTACAAATACTTTGTACATGGAATTCATATAATCATTCTTTGAATTAATTTTATTTTCATATTTTATGTAGGAGATTACTATATTGCTGATGCATATCTACTGCTAAGGCAATTTGTTACACTATTTTGTAGTACAATATATCATTTAAGTGAGTTTAGAGGAAGAATTCCAGCAACTCCTAAAAAGTTATTCAACCATAAGTACTCCTCCCTTTGAAATATGATAGAGCAGAGCTTCGGGGTATTAAAAAAAAGATTTGCAATCCATAGATAGGAACCTATATATCCATGGACAATGCAAGGAGATGTGGCGATTGCATGTTGTCTAATTCATAACCATGTTAGGGGTGTAATGACTAATGATTCTCTTTTATAAGATGTTGACAAGGAGCTCTAATAGGCAGAACATCACAATACAAATGATACAAGGCAAAACACTTTCTCAAGAAATGAGAAAGGCAGAGCGTGTAAGGTGCTTAGAACTTCAATGATGAATAAATGTGGCATGAATTTAATGTGCCAAATTGATAAATGTATTTAAGTATGCTTGAATCTATGTTGCTATAAGATTATTTTATTGTATAATTGTCGTAATTAAAAATTGCGTTGAAAATATTTATTTCTCATATGTTGGGCACCAATTGTTTTATTGTTCAATTAATAATAACACATTTTCATATGTTATTGAGTGTAGTAATATGAATCAGTTTGAGGTTTTAACTCAAAGTGCTGATGAAAAAAGAAGAACATAATGTGGAAGACAGAAATGTATAAATGTCTAATTGAGACTCTTGTTTTTCAATGCAATGAGGGAAACAAGTTTGACAAAGGATTTAAAGAGGTTGCATACAATACCACTGCTAACGTGTTGAAGATAACATTTAACTTGGATATAAATAAGGACAATGTGATTAACTGAAAGAAGACAATCAAGAGGGATTATAGAGACATCGAGCAAATATTAGGGCCAAGTGGTTTCACTTTTAACTATATAACTAAAAAGTTGAATGTTGTGATGAAGTTTGGGAAACATATGTGAAGGCAGTATTTTAGTGTTAAAATTATATGATGATTTATTTCTAATTATTATGAACTTATGACTAAGTTTAATAATTATGGGAAACATATGTGAAGGCAGAATTTTAGTGTTAAAATTATATGATGATTTATTTCTAATTATTATGAACTTATGACTAAGTTTAATAATTATAGGCACATCTGAAGGTGAAGAACTTGAGGCATAAGAAAATAGAAATGCTAAAAGAATTGGTTATTATTTTTGAAAATGATGCAGCAACTGGTGAATGGTGTCGTGAAGGACCCAAGTTCAATCGTAGACGAACTGCATACCATAACCAAGTTGATGTACCAAGAGATGACACCAATATTGAAGACATTGGAGATAGACAAGATATAGATATTTATAAAATAAACGAGATTAATAGTCAGCACCTATGAAGTAATCGAGTCACATCATCAGCAAATCTAACTCTTAGACAACATGAAAAACGTGCTAAAAATACTACGCCTTACAATGAAACTATGAATGACATAGTTTCAAGTATTAAACAAATGGCTCAGGCAATGAAGCAAAAGACTGAAATTGAAACTAAGAAAACCAAACTTGATGAACGAGTGGAGGTCTCCATGCTACTCAACTTTAGAAGAAATTGAAGGATTAGTGAAGATGGTATTGCTGATGCTTTTGAAATTCTTTTGGATGATGAAATTAAAGTGAATGCATTTATAACATGTTTTACTGATATGCGAATTAAATTCTTGAAGAGACACTTTGATATTCAAGTACGCAACAATCATTACGATTTATTTGGTGCTTTATAAAATAAATATTATGTTTTTAAAGTAGATAGAATAGTAGTTGGACATGTTTATTAGGCAGTGTTATTATTTTTTAATTTTAATTATGTTTATTTATTTATCCTTTATTTTATTTTATTTATTTATTGTGTGCAATTAGATAGTTTTTTTTGCTCAGTATGTTTCCTTTTCCTGACAAATGAACAATAAAAAATTAATTTTCTTATAAAATTCTATTGTCAAATGAACACATACAAGAAAATAAGTTTATTTTTCTTTTATTTTACTTTACCTCTCTTTTCCTGATAATAATTTTCTTGCATAAGATTCCTAACAAGTGAACGGAGCCTTAATATCTTCTTTCATCTTCTTCTGAGAATTCTATAAATCAAAAGATACGTTTTAATTTATTGACGATGGAATATCAAAGATTTACCTTTAAATATTGCCTCATTTAAAACAATTTTATGTATTTATTTTATTTGATTTATTTTTATTTCACTTAGTTTTGTATCATTTAAGAGAGAACAAGCGGCGAATTTCGTGCACCAAATTCCTTCAATATCATCATTTTGATAATCTCGACCAGAAAAGGAAATACCTTCACCTTGGTTTTTTTTGGTTCAATTGTATCTAAAATTTCAATAGAATTCTACTAATTAAACATGAAGAAATTGAGAAGAGAAAATAATTCTATATATTCTGTCTCACTCAAACTGTACAATATATGGCCTATTTATAGGCGAATAGGGATGAACAATAAGGAAGATACAATAGAATCAAATC
>JAOTRH010000025.1:18103967-18123028 GCA_034768845.1 Heliamphora exappendiculata | reverse complement strand
ATATAGGTTTTGTTTGGCAATTTGGCGATTTTCCTTAAAGTCACTCTAAATCCAAAAATATAAAAGTTCACTTAAAAGAGGTATGAAGTAATTTTAAGTCAAATGTTTAAAGTGGCTTTAAATTAAAAGACAAAAAATTTGTTTAAAATCTCTCAAATAAAAATTATGTTTTTAAATTTGTTTTTAAATTTATTTTTAGATAAATTTATATTCAATATGATTTTTTTTTATATAACGAGTATATTTTAAAAACATAAATTTTATTAAAAAAAATGAATTTGTATAATAAAAATTATGATATTTTTAAAAATTATAAAAAAATTATGTAAAAAGAAAAAAGACTAAAAGAATTTGAGTTTACCTTTTAAAATTTTAAGTAAAAATAAATATTTTTTTTAATTACCCAATAAATAAAATTTTGATTTAAACCGAGTTAGAACCGGTTGCCAAACGAGGCCATATTTTGCTCGTTTGAACACTTGGAAGTTTCAAAGTTTCAAGGACAGTCCATGACAAGAAATGCACCTTATTCTACACGGCAATGGAAAAATATTAGCAACCATCCATGCATGCATTTGAATCATATAATATTGATCTCCTCTATATAAATGAATGCCTTGTTGTTTGTGTGAGTACAGAAAGAGCAAATTAAACCATTTACACCAAAAGCAGAAATTTATAAGCTAGAAAGAAGATGAAGGGAGTGAGGGTAGGTTCTTCCTGTGCGGGGCGTCTGCTCCTCCTTCTGGTGGTGGCAGCGGCGGTGGGTGTTTGGGAGGTTCCGGTGGCGAACGGAGCGAGTCCCAGCGAGTGCAAAGAGGAGAGGCGGCTTCTGACGAGCTTGTGCAGGCCGGTGATATTCGGGCAGGAACCCTCCGCCGATTGTTGCCAGCGGGTTAGGGTGACTCAGGTGGAGTGTGTGTGCCCCTATGTCACCCCCAAGTTGGCTGCCCTCATTGGTGTTGAACAGACTATCAAGAAGATTGAGAGTTGTGGGAGGACTGTTCCTCGCAACTTCAAATGCGGAAGTAAGCTCTCTCTCTCTCTCTCTCTCTCTCTCTCTCTCTCTCTCTCTCTCTCTCTCTATATATATATATATATAATAAATAATTACTCGTTAATAATATAATTAATGCGAATTACAGTTTATTATTTATCAAAATCACCACAAACAATGCTCTAGAAATTGCCTAATAATTATTTCTTCTATCTGTCTTGAAAAATATGTTCTGTCTGCAACATATTTGGTCCATACATTAAACAAACTCATTAATTATGTGTGTTCTTTTATGCAGGTGTCACAACTCCTCCATGAAGAACGAATCTACAAGGATTAATATGTAATTTTGATATATTGTCTGCAAATTATTGTGTTTGTGAGCTCTAGAGGATGGCCAGAGAGAGTCATGTCCCTCTCTAATATAATAAATAAAACTATTTATTTTGTGGTTTGGTTAATTAGTTTCAGCTCATCTCCCATTATAGAAAAATTATGCACTAGTGTATGTGGTTTGTCATGACTAAATCGAATTAAATAAAAAAGGAAAACAAAAGAGAAAATGCAAATGATTATACAAGAATAGAAGATTTGTGTTTAAAGTATATGTCAACGGACAAAGATTGATAAAGAATGCATTATCAATTATGATAATACAATTAGATGGTAATATTTATAACACTTACAAAATCTTTATGAAAAATTTATTTTCTTAACATTTTAGAAAATCATTAATTTAGATAATCCATTCCAAACAAAACTCAATCGTTGATAACGAATGCAAGCAAAATAACCAAGCAATCACACCAGAAACTAAACATGTGATAATTTTACATGAAAAATTCTAATGTGAATAAAAATCAAAGACATCTTAAGTCTTGCCTCTTGAATGCTCGTGCACCGTTTTCCGCTTCATTTATACAACAATGAATCTCTTCACATCAACTTTATCAATCCACTGGTGGTAATCTTAGAGATCCTCTTAAGACGTTCAAAAAATAATTTTGAAGTTGAACTCACGAGACTTGAGCAAATTGTCCTTCAATGAATATAAATTGATTATATTACGAGATAATTTACAATTACTGACAATTATATTATCATAAAATGTTCAATATTTGCCATTAAAAGTAACAATTGTTCTCTCATCTACCTCTTCCGTCATCTTGATTTAGGGATTCTTTAACCCGTTTTCCATGGGCAAGCACATCAAACTCTGTCTCTAGTCCCACTGCTCTAGCCTCTTTTAAGGAAAAGTACTCCATTCTCCCATTCGTCATTGTTAGATTTTACGAGACGTCTGATCCCAAGAAGTTAGTTTATGGCAAGGGGAATGAAGTGGCCTTCCCCATAACCTCTGTGGTTGAGTGCGAGGTTCGTTTTCCATTTCATCCTCTTTTTAGAAAACTGTTGGCCTAGTGTCACCTTTTCCTTACTCAAGTGTCGCTAAAGTTCTTTTGAATTTTCACAGGGATGGCTGAGATCAATTGGCGTTACGGCCTGGATCTTGGTATTCCCAAGCTCTTCTATTTTTATTCTATCAGGTGCTAATGGGAGACTTCAACCTATTATCTCTGGCAATGGTGAAATATCCCTCAAATGATCCCATGACCTCCCTGATTCTAACAGCCATGACGATGATTACATACTCATCGAGGGCAAATTTGAATTCCCTCTGCAGGGCTGGGCCACCCCTAGGGTCCTCAGTGGTACAGGTCTATGGCTAAGGCCAGAGAGGAGGTTCCCAGTGCTCTAATGATGGGAACAGCAAAGGAGTTGAAGGGCTCGAGGTATGGTCCTTTCAATCGATTATTTGAGGGAGGCTCTTAAATACATACGACTCCGTGGTCAAGAACTTTGTCATTGTTCGCGAGCTCGTACGAGGGGTGCTGCTCTTCAAGGATGTGGATGAGCATAACATTCTCAGCGATAAAGATCTCTTTCTTCGTAACATGCAGCTAAAAGTCGGGGTAAGTGGCTTTCTTTTTCCTTCTTTGTTGTCTTTCCATTTTTTAAGCTTTTACTAACTATTGTCATTTATGCATCATAGGCATTGCAATGTAGTGCGCTCTTTTATGACCGACACCACGCTCTGTGTCGGGAAGTGAATAGGCTCTCTGCGAATTTGGAGCTTGCCCAAAGTCAGGCGCAGAAGGTTAGGCCAAGCCAGGGGACAGCAACAGGCGATAAAGAAGGGAAGAAAGGTTCAACAGCGGTGAGGACAAAGGAAAAATGCAAAAGGCAAAGGTAATGAGAAGGTATTCGACGCCAGCGCTGATGTCGCTGACAAACTCGATCTCACTAGGGAGATGATTCAGAGCCTTAAAGCGAATTTAGAAGAACTTTAGGGCGAAGTCGCCATGTTTAAGAGTATCGTAGCTGACATAGAGTTCAACCGGGAGGCCACTGATGATAAGAATGTGGTAAAATAGATGGGATGAAGCAAGAGAGGAAGCTGCAACCAAGATCCTTGTAGTCCGGAATGAGATCTTCTTGCCCGACTGCAAAGAAGGTCCGATGAGGTAAATTGTCCTAGAATACTCTCCTTTGTGGCAGGAGCCCTAACCGGTGCCACCTTCAACCGAGCAATGATGCATCCTACGTGGATACTTTACTCATGTTTCTCCTTTTTTTTCCTAGGTGTTTGGGGCAACCCATTTCTCTTGTAAGCCCAAGCCCTCCCCTTGTATAAAATTTGTATTTAATGAAATATTTCTTTGCTTACACAGTGTTGCTATTTTTAAATTAACTCCTTATTGTCTTTATTTTGCCCTTGGTACGACTCTCTCAGCCTCCGTGAGATAACTAGGGCTTTTTTAACCTTTAATCGAGGTTTTCTGTCGGTGTGGCTTTTTTAGCCATTGCAAGCGAAAAGTTGGTCTTCTAACCCTTAATTGAGGTCCTCTACAAATAATTAGGGTTATTCTAACCTTCATCTGAGATCCTTCTCGGCGTGGCCCTTCTAACCTTTGCGAATGATAAGGATTATCTTAACCCTTAACCGAGATCCTTCTTGGTGCCACTTATCTAGTCTTTGCCAATAATGAGGGTTATTCCAACCCTTAACCGAGACTTTTCTTGGTACAACTCTTCTAGCCTTTGCGAATGATGAGACCTTTCCAACCCTTAACTGAAATCTTTCTTAATGCGGCTTTTCTAGCCTTTATGAATAATTAGGGTTATTTTAACCCTTAACTGAGATCTTTCTTAGAGCGGCTCTTCTAGCCTTTGCGAATGATAATAATTATTCTAACTTTTAGCCGAAATCTTTCCCAATGCAGCTTTTCTAGCCTTTGCGAATGATATGAGTTATTCCAATCCTTAACCAAGATCTTTCTCAATATGACTCTTCTATCCTTTGCAAATGATGAGAGTTATTCTATTCTTTAATCAAGATATTTTTTAGTGCGACTCTTCTAGCCTTTGCAAATAATGAGGGTTATTCTAACCCTTAATCGTGATCTTTCTTAGTGTGTCTTTTCTACCCTTGGTGAATGATGAGATTGCAAACTAAATTGGCAAAAGTTAAAAGTTGAAAGGGACATTTTTCATTCATAAATGTAATTAGCTTCATCACATTACAAAGATCGCTAGTGATAGAAAATTCTCAAGTTTGCGGTGTTCCACGACGTTGGGACTTCTTAACCAGACATATTCTCTAGATTGTACACTCCTGCTCTAGCCACATCTTTGATGCAATATGGTACATCCTTGTCGGGGCTCAGTTTGCTGTCGTTCGGGATTTTCGTATTTGTCATGACTTTTCTCAAAATAAGGTCAACAATAGTGAATTCCCTTGGACGGACTTTCTTGTTGTACTCTTTTTCCATGTCCAATTGATAGCCCCTCATCCTAAATAGTACCATCTCTCTTCACAATGACTTTTAATTGAACTAGAAGTTTTATAATGACACAAACACCATGATATTAAAGACAACTGAGCTCCTAATAACACAAAAATTTTAAATTGACTAGGAATTAGGGGTGTACACGGTCTGAATTGACTGGTTCTTTGAGAAATCAAGAACAAGACTGTTAGTAATGGATTTAGGTTTTTTAAAACCGTGTTCAGATCGTTCAAGTAGTAGAATCGGACCAGAATCGATCCGTAAAAACAGACCGGTCACGATTTGGTTAACGGTTCCTCTCCCTTAAACATATATTTCTTTTGAAAATTACACACACACACACACACACATAGAGTAACTAGGATTTTCGATTAGATCTCTAAATTTAAAACAACAATAACTAGGGTTTTCGATTTGACCTATTTGTGGACTATTTACTCATTGGCAATGACAGAAAAGATCAGCAATGACAACGTCGCGACGTTAGATAGCGTCGGTGGCGACGACAAAGTTTGTCGCAGAGCGAGAGAAGAGGTTGCAACGATTGAGAGCACCAGAGGTGGTTAGCGAGAAAAGGGTGAGAGCAACGGCACCGCTGCAGAATCGCAAAGTGCTACCACAAATCGCAAAGAGTCGCCACAATAGAGTTGCGTACCAAAGGGTTATGGAAAATGTTTGGGGTTTTTTATGTTTTGAAGTGGGACTGAGTGAGTGTTTATTATTATTTTATAAGTGAACCGAGAGTGGTGAAGTCAGTGACGTAGTCGACACTGGACAGCGGATAGGTGGTAGAAAAATTTAAATGGTTTAATATTTCACGGTTCGGATTAGTTCGAACCGCAAGATTTTTAGACGAATCGAGAATCAAACAGTTTTTTTAAGTTTTTTAATTACACAAATCGTAACTGAACCGAATATAACTATAACCGATTCAAGCCGCCCGATCTAGTCCGAATCGGATTAACGGTTCAATCAGTTTTCTTGTGCACCCATATTAGGAATTGAAAATTTTAACATGGACTGAAAGTCCTAACAATCTCCCTATTTTTGGTAATTTTATAACAAAATCACAAACCGAAATCAATCAACCATTAAGAACGAAGAACATCATATCACATGGGCAATTGAGTTGGCTTTCTATAAGCTACTAAACAAATATCAAGCAAATACCACGCGAAAAGTATGTGCGGTACAATAATCAAATAATAAAAAAAACAATCAAGAAATTTCTCTCATTGGCATAAGACTAAAAAAAATCACGATTTCTTTTTCTCTCCCCCTTAGCAACATGTTTCTCTCCCCTTTTTTTTGGTCACAAATTGATTAAAAAATATAAATGAGAAGACAACTACCGTGCTAAAAAACACTTGTAGCCAACTCAACATGAACCACCTTTTTTTAATTAAAAATATGAGTCAAAAATCAATTATGCCAATTTTCTGAAACTTCACTTGTATTCATGCATAAATTATATGTATCCAATAATGCTACAAGAAATATAGAATTATAGGCATGAAACTAAACTTACATTCATAACAATTTATTACAAGATGATAAAATTCATAAAAATAACCAAATAAGTGTGTGTATGCTCTCAATATTTATTAATTCTAAATTTAATTCTTATTGTAATTGATGTTACCGAATCACATTCAAAAAATCAAAAAATATTACACATTAAAAGTCAAATTGGATAAGTTTATGCATGTATATTTATTGAAGAAAGATAGATGTTCCCCATAAAAAATAATTTCATTTTTTATGCTTTCACATGCGGTTTTCATACTAATGCGAAAAGTAAAACAAGATGCGTATAGGTAGTTCTTTTCTCTAACGTTATATTATAATTTTTTATTTTTAAATTAGCGAAAAACAATGGAAGATAATACGATGGAGGTGGTCATAGACATCAACATGAACAGGGGATCCAACCACCATGGTCAACATGTGATTTTTAAGAAAATTTAAGAAAGGTCCATAGAAAAATTTGATCACATGTACGGAGAACTTTTATTACTAAAATCAAATGTGCTCAAATAATACAAGGTTTTTAATCAAACCACCACTTTTAATAAAGTGTAACGATTTAAATTTCAGAAAAAACACACAAGCAAGATTGTTTGGAATAAATTATTTAGAATAGCTTTTTTTTTCCCTTGAAATGTCAAAACTATCATTACATTTTACTTTTAAATTATAATGTTTGAGATATTAGCATGATCTTTTTAATTTTTTGGAATAGAATTAAAATTTTCAATTAAGAGTATTATAGTCATTTTACTAAAAAAATTGACATATTTGAGATTTTATTTTAAAAATGTGAAAAAAGATTAGTGGATTTTAGAGATGGTAAATATTACAGCTTAAAAGCTATTTTTTTAAAAATAAAATAACTTCAAAGGGATGCAAAACATGAGCTTAGGATTTGTTTGTTTGGAGATTAGTAGAGTAGGAAAAAAACTAATATGCGGTAAAAAAATTGTTTGGCTCTGATATTATATTCCAATGATGCCTATATCCCACAAGACTTATTAGCAAAGGAGAAGTATTTGATATTATTTCCCAACAAAAAGACAAATTAGCCCTTGCCACATGGGTTTTGGTAAATTATATGAGAGTGCAAATAGAAAACAGTCTTGTCAAATGCAAATTAATTTAATTTTGTTGGTTTGAGCCTCATTTAGTTCTCCTGGACTCCAGTATTAGACATCTTTGTAATATTCTTTATTGGTATCTATTCCCAAAGCATCTCCTTCCCTGTACATAAACGTTGTTCAGGATTGAATAGTCGTTTTTCTCTTTGCTACCTTTCTGAACTTCAGGTAGACTATGCATGTACACCCGAGGAGGTCCAACAGCACTTTCAATCCTGTGGAACAGTCAAAAGGGTAACAATTTTGACAGACAAGTATGGTCAACCTAAAGGATTTGCTTATGTCGAGTTTGTGGAAATTGAAGCCATTCAGAATGCTCCTCTTAAATGAATCAGAGTTGCATGGTCGCCAGTTGAAGGTTGAACCAACATTGATTTAAGATGATTAGTTTGACGCACAGATTTGATTATGCAATGGTTTGTATTGACCTTCAGGTGTCTGCAAAACGAACTAACATTCCTGGGATGAAACAATATCGAGGGAGGCAACCCAACCCATATTTTGGTTTTCGATCCCGGTGGCCCTTTGTTCCTGGTCCTCCTTTCTACCCTTCTTATGGATACGGGTAAGCATTAGAATTGTTTAGTGCTGTTTAGTTTGCTTGATAGACAAACGAAAAGATGGGGGAAAGGGAGCTTTATGCCACATTGGGTTTTTGTGCCAATTATACACTTCAGTTTTCCTTTCTTTCCTCTAACACATTGACAACGGAATGGAGCATTATTATACTGGTTTTGCTATCATTTAGTGCCAAGAGAACTAAAAGAACTAATGCCTATCAGATTAGCATATTAGAAAAAATAATTGATAATGCGAGCAGTGCTCTCCAACCTAAAAATATCTGGGTGAGAAATTCTGTGTGGATTGGTCCAATGTAGCATTGCATTTAGTGGATACACTGAAGGCAAGTGGTTAAAACCTATCATTCACTTGCCTCAATTATAACAGATGAAGAATTTCTGTCTTAGTAGGGTCTGTGCTTGTCATTTTATTTGGTATGTTCTCCTTCAAGCTTAACATACAAAATTTTTAGGATTGTATACTAAAAATCACGTATTGAATTTTTGATATTATTTTTATTTATGAATAAAAACAGTTTTTTCATTTTAATATGAATTTGTATGAGTAATATATGCATTTAATTATTTATTTAATGTTATGTGTAGGTATTTTTTATTCTACATAGTAATTAATCTAGTGTATAGAGTTTGGTTTACACACAGAAGATCAGATTATCGGTTCTTGTACAATATAAGTTTATGGTTCATAATCTTATATGGAATTGAACACACCATCGGTACGACTGTAGCATAATATTTTAGTAAATCTATATTGATTACGGGGAACGGTAATTATTTTGACAATTGTTCTGACTCATTGTGCTAGTATACTTTGTGTGTATTGAACAGAACCGCGTTGGGGTAATTAATTTTATACTGATTATATAAATTAGTTTACACTCCATAGTTATTATGAGTGTTTATACTCTTAATCTCGAAATAATTATTAGACATATATTTAATATTCGTTATTTTGATTCATTAGAGTGTGCGATATTTTACAAGTTTATAATTCTGGTGAGTTGGATAACGGCGCTAAATATATGGTGGATATTAATTATTGATGGAATCCATGCCCCTTCAAGGGATTGATGATACCTTCTTAAAAAAATTTATAAGATTTTCTACTTAATTTATTTGATATGTCGAATTATAAAATTCACCTACAGAGTTTGACATGATCTTCAAGGGATTGATGATACCTTCTTAAGAAAATTTATAAGTTTTGATCATGTCAAACTCTGTAGGTGAATTTTATAATTCGACATATCAAATAAATTAAGTAGAAAATCTTAAAAAATTATGGAAGAGGTCGATTAAATATAATTGTCAGTAATTTAATTTAATCGACGGGTATTTATAATCTTAACGTGAAGAGAGTAATAAGCATTTAATAACATGAGATCGAATGTTCAGTTTTGAGAATAAGGCCAGGAGTGCAATTACAATTCTTTAGTAGTATGATTTGTAATTTATGTTTTTAACAAATTGCATCTGAGTTGAAGTGAGTTTTTTTAATTACATTAAAAACCCGTATTTTATTTACTTCCCAAGTCCCTACTATAACCGATTTATATACCATTATAACCCTGACCGCCAGTGCGTGAAGTTCATTCAGTTTCCTTGGTTTCCACGTATTTGTAAAAACCAGAAAAAAAGAAAAGCGGCCAGATAGGGTTGGGAACACGAAGGACCTAAATCTACACTTAGTTCGTGTTTTGGCATTTGGGAATACAACAGAAGTTTTGAGCGGAGAAAAGATTGCCAGTTTTCTACCATGTTGATCTTTAGATTCAAGTTCAAGTGCTGAAACGCGATTAAATCAGAGTGATCAAGCAGGTATAATCTCTATTCCGCCTTGTGAATGTTCTGGATTTCAGTTTTCAAGTTTTGAAAAAAGTTTTGGTTTTTCCGTACAACTTCCGTCCGGATGGATCGACGTATTGCAAGTTTTTAAATGCTTTAGTTTTGGTCTCGCACTACGTTTAATTTAATTCATATGCACCATCAATGTTTTCTTGGGATTCCGATCCCTTCAAGTGGTATTTGTTCATATATAACCATACCATATATGTAATATAAATTATAAGATAAATTAATCATGATGTGTTTTTTGAGTGTTATATGAACGTCTGCCACTAAAAACACCACTTTTCATCTGGCTTGCATGTGTTAAGCATGCTGCCAGCGTTCATCCTGAGCCACAATAATGTAACACAGAAGTTCAAAGCATGTGCACATGCATGGAGCTGTTCATGCGTTTGTGTCATTGATGATATTATTTATTTTATCTCGTTATATTAATGATGATCGTATTAATTTTCTTTGCTACCCTTTTTGATTTATATTTTGGCTGGATGCTATGTTACATTAACTTCAATACGAGTGGTAAGTGCATATATGCGTTTTAAGTGTCGAATTTAATGTTAAGAACACTAGGACACATTAAAATATTCATATTTTTACATATATTTGTTTTATTTTATTTGATAAATGATGTTTATAAAGTTCTATATAATGTTTTATGTATAATATGAGAGTTCATACATAGTTTTATAGAAAACTCAAATTAGTAAATACGTGAATTACTAAATATACTTGTGAATGTATATTGTCCTACTAAAAAGATATGCACATACCTCATTTGCTTATTCGAGTGTCGAGTGTACGATACAGGTACGTTGTATATTTAGAGAAGTCCATACAACATAGTCTGGAAGGCACTCTATCCGTGAGAATGGAGGTTTGGAATTCCATCTTTTGATAAATGCAGCAAGTTAGTACAAAACTTGGGTCCATGATCCTTCGTAAGGATGAAGGCCACGTCTTGTGAAATAGAAAGTTCATACATTTTCACGTTAGATGTATTTTTGCAATTGTTCTAAATTAGTTGTCATATTTTAAAACGTTGCATAGTAACCTCATTATCATTAATATTACTAAATTAGTTCTTTTTTAATGGGCAAAAGTGGAACCAAATGATCATTCATCTATTTATCTTGCATTTAGATAACCCAATTGGTTCTTTATAATTGAAGTTCTTGAGATTAGTGTAACATCTTAATGACTTTTTGTATCTTTCTATGCACTTATTAAAAAGAGTAACTGGACTAAACTCTATTGCATTTGTATTAAATATGAATAGGCTCAAATTTCAAAAGTGTATTAGTCAACTGAGTATTCGAACATTTAGTTCATTGCTTTAAGTATTTTTAGTTATAGTGCTTTAAGTCTTTTGTAAAGGTCCTTAAACTTTTAAATTATTAATATAAATACAAAATTTATATATGCATATATAAAAAGTAAAAAATTTAGGGTGTTTAATTGAACACTCTTAGTAACAAATGGAGCCACCCCCATTTTTGATATTCAAGATTTTATGGTGTCGTGAACCATGGTTTATAATTTATCATGTGGAATTATTAATCTTGTGTTTGATTTACCGAATTAGACTATTAATTTTTTATGTGGGCTATTAATAATTTGGTATTCACGAGATAAGCTGTCCCACCTCTTCTTGAGATTATTTATCTTTCCTTTTGAATTATTTTTTTTTATTTAACGGTAAAAATAATTCATATTTCATATTTTATCTCACTTTAATCAAACATGACACAAATAATATTATGATATTTTTTTTTATCGTATTGTATTAAAAAATATAGAATCTATTTATTATTAATTTCTCATATGTTGTCTAATTTTATTCTAACAAAACTTAACATGGCCTCATTCTCACAAAGGGGTAATAAATATCGATTATTAATTTTTCATATGTTGTCTACTTTTATTCAACAAAACATAACATGGGCTCGTTCTCAACTTGTCAAGAAGATGATACAAGAAAACAATTTTTGAAGGAAGTGAAGTGAAGAAAAAAGAATGAAGAAGAAAATGTGGAAACTAATTTTTTGGTGGATATGTTTTGAAGAAAAAATTTCCTCTAGAGAAATTGTTCTTGGGAGACTTATAAGATAATTGAACACAAATGTTGGAAAATAAGATATTTATTTATTTTTCTTTTTATTTATTTTTGTCAAGTGAATGAAGTAAATTTGGATGGTGTGGAGAGAATAAAAGAAAATGGAGTCTCCTAGTTCATCAATTTGGATGGCCTCCCTATAGGAGAAATGGAATGGAAAGAGATGAGAAAGGTTTTATTTCCCCACTTTCTCCTACAAGATAAATGGGGAGAAATCAATGGGGAGTTTTCTCCTTACTTAAAAGGAAAAAAAATAGAAACAGAAAAAAAAAAAAAAAAAAAGAGTCTACTAAACAATGGTTTATATCTATACTATTTGATAATGTGGGCTGTTTTTTATTTTTATTTTTATTTTATTTTTGTAAAATGTCAACAAAAACAAGTTAAATAATTTTTCTTCTTTTGAATAAAAAAATGTAAAAAAATGACCCTGTTAAGATAATTGATTATTTGCTTATTTGATGTTACATATTTTCGTTTTTAGTAAATTTTTATTATTATTTAGTCAAATTATTATACTTTTAAGACTCTTCGCATCGAGAAGAGGCGAAAAAGTAAATTTTTTATTAAAATATAAAAAAAGTTTAAAAAATCAAAAAAATAAATAAAAAATATGTCAACGTATCAAATTTTATGTTACTTATTTTTGTTTTTAGTGGATTTTTTTTTCTTCATATTTTGATTAAAAAAATTTTACTTTTTGAACTCATCTTATCAAAACAATTCAAAAAAATAAAAAAATTTAATCAAAAAATTAAAAAAAAATTAAATAAGATAAAAATAAGCAAAATTCGTAACATTTAACACAAACAAAGCCAATGTGTTTTAACTTATTTTTGTAATAAATTTCTCATTCTTACTTCCCCTCTCCACCACCAATAATCATTCTTATCTCTTACTAGCATTATAAATTGCTGGCAAAAATCTTCAACAACCATTTTTTTTCTCTGGTCACCCACCACCTCCTCAAATTAGCCACTAACTCTAACTTGCACCATTTTCCACAGGATACAATCATCATTTTCACTACTTTCAAGTATAATTTTTACTTTCAGCTACTAATCTAGAACTTCCATTCAACTTCCATTCAACTATTAGCACCGCTACTCACCAACTTTCATCATAAAATGCCACCTCCAACCATCATCTCCTTTATTGGCTAACACTTTTATCTACTACTTTTCTCTTTTGTACGCCACTCCTACTCACTAGTCGTCATTTCTAGTCACAATTTTTTTTATAGTATCTGTGATTATTATTTTTGATAACTTATCACATTTTTATTTATCATCTTTAATTGTTGAAAATTATTTTTACCAAAATCTTCTATTTATAAACTCTCCAAGCTCAACACAATCCGTCATTGTTGTTGAATCACATTTATCTATAGTCGCATATCATATATTTCGGCCACTATAAACATTACATACATCTTTAATAATTCTTTTAAACAAACTCTTCTTCCGAAGTGCCCAACCAACTCTCACTTTGTTACAAATAAATTTAAAAAAAACCTGTATCTGTCAATGGTGTTTGTTTTCTTTATTTAAAAAAAAACACAAAGAACAAATGAAAATATATTTGATGTTTATTGAAAATGAAAAAAAAAAACTGTAAAAATTACCAAACAACATATTAGCAGCCGTTTGGATAGTTTGTAAATCCCTCGAGTGCTCCTTCCCAAACGGGCCCTTTCGACCCGGAGGAACTGGTGAGGTCGGCTCGAAACCAGCGACACCATACAGTGGTCCAGTTAGGGTTTAGCAAATGGCTTCTAATCAGGAAGCCGTCGATTCGGCCGGCACTACGTCTTCGTAAGCTGCTGTCTCATTTTCCGTTCAGCCCTACGTTTGGTCGCTTTGAAAATTTGATGTGTTTCTGTTCTTTTATTTTCCTCCGTTTTCTCTCACCAAACGGACTGAATCTCTTGATTGCGGCGTCAATTTCGATAATTGTGTGGGGCGTATGTTATCTGTTCATAGAAACTAAGTAAAATTTGGTTTCAGGCCGAAGAACGTGTATAAGGATCCAGATGATGGACGCCAACGGTTCTTGCTCGAACTTGAATTCGTGCAGTGTCTCTCAAACCCCACCTACATCCACTGTTTGCTCTCATCACTTCACATATTCCTTCATTGCTGTTTCATTGAATGCTTCATTTCTTTGGTTCAATAGGTGTATCGATTCATATATATCGATATATATATATATATATATATATATATATCACTAACCTGGAAATTGAAATTGTATGTGGCATCCTGCCGCAATTGTTGTTATGCAACGAACTGCATTAAGGTTTTTTTTCTTGTATGGACTGATTAGGCGTGTGGTATTAGCATTCAATTGACCAAAAAAAATAAAAAAATAAAAAAATACTAGTAGTAGTTCAGCTGGGCATATACTGAAAGGAACAGAGTCGGTAAAAATTTTGCCTAGAGTGGGTGAATAGGCAAACTCGAGAACTCTCGAGTTAAATTTAACGAACAAAAGAAACTAAAGCAAACAACCACGCATAGCAATAAATAAAGCACAAAAGAATTTACATAGAAACTTCAAGGAACTACCTCCCCAAGGACAAAAACCACCACACGGACAACCCAAGCAACCCACTATTGCATCAGAAGGTATAAAGAGATTCAGACGAAAGGACTTACAATCCTAAGACGGTTAGCCTCACTTTGTCACTCTTCCACAAGCACTACTCGTGCTTGATCTCCACGCCTTGATGATTTCCATCTAGTTAGCCTCCTTTGATCAAAAGTGGTCCTTCTAGATCTCCATTTCGGACAGCTCCACAAGCAACGGTCAAAGGGTTAACGGGACGAAAACACGATCAAGACGGTGTTATAGTGTGGTGGTGGCTGCTGGGGATATCAAAAATACTTGTGAATAAACATATCTTTGATTTAATGAAATTTTCTTAAGTTCTCTTCAGCATGAAAAGAATGAGGGCTCTATAATTTCATCACACTTTTATTAAGAGGCTGTATTGGCATTTATACCTCTTGAGAAAAAATAGCTCAAAACCCCTAAAAAGGGTTCGCAAACTGCGCGCGGCACTCGAGCACCTATTGGGCACTCATCGGGCATTCAGGTACTCATCGACCGTTCTTTATTGGAATTGTTTCGGGGAAAAAAAATATGCCTTGAGCGCTTATCCATCCATCTGCTATGTTTTACATAAATTCCATTTCTTTCATCACAAAACGTCATGCACAAAATACCTTAGGTGAAACGGAGTATCATCATCATTCTGAATTTGTCAATTTGATACAAACTTCGTCAAAAATTCTGAGAACCGCTTCTTATCGACACACGCACAAACTCTCACTATCTACCTCCTAGGTCTTGTCAAAACGAAATAACCAATCCTATAACATATAAAAATATAGGAGTTGAAGTTGGAATCCTCACCTGGAATTTGGAGAATATAAAATTATACTTGTCATTGATGTATGATTTGAGTATATCCAAATGTAACAATCTGAGAGAAATGCAGAAGAACTTATCACCTTGTGGTTTTTATTAATTGGCTCTGTTTCTTACTGGACAGCCTTGCTTCATTTAGTTCTGCCACATAGCGAAACTCAATAAGTTAACAATGGACGAGTTCAGTTTTCCCTAATGCTATATAATTGGTGGCACTGATATAGGAAAGTTATATGTCATGCATTAATTATGTACTTTGATTATCGTTTATTGCATTTTGTGATCTTAGCTTGTTATTGTAAGATACATTTATTTCTGCGCAGATTTGGCTCAAAACCGTTATTTCGAAGATGAAGCTTTCATTGGCTACTTGAAATACCTTCAATATTGGCAACGACCAGAGTACATAAAGTTTATAATGTGAGTTTGTTCTCAAGAAGCATGATGATCAGATCATCTATTATTGCCTAGGAAGCATGAATGTGGATCGTGATAGGGATACGATACGGATACCGCGATATGACAAAATTTTTAAAAGTAGGCTACGGATAAAAGTAGGATACATTTGTAAAAATTATTATTTTTGTGATTTTTGATATTGTATTATTTATAAAAAAATAAAACCAAAAGTAGGAGTAAATTTATTTCGTTGTTACAATAGAGTATTCAATGCATGACAAGTAATCAGAACATTATGATGGAATGTTGAAACAACTAACAATGAAGAATAAATCACAATTTTATCACGTACTAGAGTTAAAATAGTAAAACATATAACAAACTAAAAAATGAAAGCAATAAATACCCCCAAAAATAAAAATGTATGAAAAATTAGAGTCTCGAGTATTCCCGCCGTATCCTTCCCGTATTCTCCATGTATCCCTCACGCATCGTCCTATATCCTCCACGTATCCGAGCCATATTCGAAATTGAAAAAAAAAATGCATATATTGGATACTTATTTAGCATATCGGATATATATCTTATCGTATCGGACATGTATCCATATTTGATATGCGTACGGGCCCTATTTTGAAGTAGTTGTGCTTCATAGATTATTGCTTGTGTTATGTGAACTGGGTCTTAGCAACACAGCGTTCCCTTATCTGCTGACTTATTTTATCAATCATATAGAGCAGCTTTCTTATACTTCAAATGTATATGCTCACTTTTAAGATGATCACAGGTATCCACATTGCCTATTCTTTCTTGAGCTTCTCCAAAACTCAAACTTCCGCAATGCAATGGCACATCCAGGCAGCAAGGTTACATTCCACTATTTTTGTTTACCTGTTCTGTCTTTTAGTTTTTTGTATTTATGTTGTATTGTTATCGCTGATGATCAAAGGAATGTGTTATTTTCAACTTTACTATATGTTGTAGCGCATTCTTCATTACTAATAACAGCTTAAGAAAGGAGCTTGCTGTGTTGTTAGTTGTTATGAATTTTAAAAAGGGAACACACATGTTATATCGACTGAATTTCCCATGGTGGTTTTCCGACTCATCAGGGTTTAGAAATTACGAAGGAGATGACTGATAGTGGTTGTTAGACAAACTATTCTTTTGCATCCCCCATCCCAAATATTGCATTAATATTGGATATTTCTCTATACATACTAACTTAATATAGAGAGAGAAAAACAGTTTTATTAATTGCATTGATTAAGAGAATGCTTTCATAAAATAACGTTACCATAGAAGCTTGAGTTTTGGGATTGAAGAGATGATAGTCTTTTCTTGGTCCGTCAATCCCTGGTTTATTGTCTATTGATGACATAATGATCACTTCAGTAATTCTATCATTGAATGTGTTCAAATTAATTTTGCATCTTTTAGAACTGTTAGGAATTGGCACACAGGCAACAATTCTATTTTTGGAAGAACTACAGGAACAACCGTCTGAAGCATATTTTACCAAGGCCCCTTCCGGAACCTGTTGTTGCACCCCCAGCTTCTGTCCTACCTCCACCGCCCATACCATCTACAACTATTCCTGTGTCTGCTGTCCCTCCTCCTCTACCGGCTCCTGCTCCTTCTCCTGCCCCATCTCCTATGCAGTATGCCATGCCACCTGGATCTGCTCACACAAAGAATGATCCGCGGAGTAGTGGGATTGATCGAAGAAAAAGAAAGTATGTTATATCTTCCCTTGTTCTGTAGACGAATTTTATTGGATAAATGTATTCAGAATCATGACCTTTTCAAATGCCAACACTTTTTCAGTTATTACATAGAAGGCATTGCAGGATAATTCTATTATATGCGATTATTTTGTTTATTGCAGGAAAGAAGTATGACTTGGCCTGCCAGTTATAAGGAAGTGATAGATTTCCCTTCATTAGTTGAGGTAATATTTGTCCCCTATCCTTTTGGGTTATGAGGTTGAATAAGTAGCCTATAATTCCATGGTCATAAATTTTCAACTCGTAATCTTGATTCCAATAATATGTTACGTATACAAATCATTGTGAATTTATTGAAGAGAGGAAAAAAAGAAATGAGAAAAGAAAGGTTATTTTTTTGGGAAACAAATTTAAAAATCTAGTTTACATATGGTACTTGAAAGTTTTAGGGTATCTTTGTTTTTTCCCCTAATCTCTAGTTTCCCTTGCATGAATCATGTAAAATGATGAAATATTTTGGCAACAAGAATAACTAGGATTTGTATGAGCAAACTAAACGAATTAGAATGATATGTACTACATAGGGATCTGATCTATTATTATTTGACACTTAAGACTCCTTATTTTTCTACGGTAATGGATATTGCCTGTATGTTTTCAACTACTGTTTATTCTGTACAAAAAAATCAGTGTGAAGTTGTTAACTGCGTTGATAATCAAGTAATGGTAACACAGATTTCTCTTCGTGATTGATATTCTAGGGTATATGCTAATCATTCTTCCAAGTTCCAAAAGAATTATTTTTAACTAATTTTTCCTCATTAATGTTCTTTTGGATAGCACATGCTTGTGATATATGTTCGTAAATGATTTTGTCTCCAAGAATGTCAAAAATGTCGATATTGAGGTCGGGAATGAGATCACTGTGACATCTTTGGCTTGTTCAGGGACCACATTCCGATTGATATACAAACACTTTTTGTCTTTCTAATCATCCAGAAATTTCAAATAGGTCAATATTTTGAGCTACTACCTTAGCATTTGACATAAAAGCCTAGGTTTTCATGCGGAACACAAACATACACGTTATGGATGTTGGTAGATATATGTCGTAAAAAGGTTGGGAGGTTCTTTAAATTTATTTTTATAATTATATTATACTCCCGCTGTTGGTGCAATGGTAAAAAGCTTTAGCTGGTGAGGGTGAGAACGTGGGTTCAAGCACGTGAGTATCTTTCTTTTCATCTATCGTCTATGCTGCCATGCTCCTAGTGGGCTCGATTGCACCTTGACTATTTGTTTAAGAGGGTGAACCTTGTATCAATGTGTCTGCTGATGCACCTTTATTTTTCAAATTTTACAGGCAGCTGTGATGAATTGGAGAGCTGTGATGTATTTATCACGATATTGATGTGTGGGACAATGGGTATTAGAGCTCTGATGAATCGAACACCACACTCCC
>JAOTRH010000025.1:18083825-18103867 GCA_034768845.1 Heliamphora exappendiculata | reverse complement strand
CCGAGCCGCCGGCTGAGGAGTCACCGGCATCGGCAGTAGAACGAGAAAGAGCGATAGATGAGATTGGGGGGATTGAAGAGAGAGAGAGAGAGAGAGAGAGAGGTGAGATTTGGAGGGGGCATGGGAGGTTTTGAGCAGAGATAGATGAGATTTGGGGAAGGGGGTTGCGCTGCTTCTTCTTCCTCAGTTTTTTTTTAACTCTAACACGAATTAATACTTTGGGGTAAATTTGTTTTTTCATCAATTTCGTTAACGGCGTTAATGGTTAAGCGGTATCAGTGTAATTTGTCCAAAAAAGTAGAATTGACTATATTTGACCAAAATCTCAGAGGAAGTTAGTGTAATTTATCAAAAACAAAATTACACTTTTGACATATTATAAATTAATTCTAATATTTTAGAAATTTAAGATTCTTTCCAAATAATATTTTTAAAAAATTAGAAAAAATTTAAGTTATTAAATTACTTATTACTTTATTTTTAATTTATCTTTCCAATAAGAAAATAGAAAATTAAGAAATCAACAAAATTTTATGTAACTAATCAATCCTCTTTTAAGTGAGTAATTTTTACATAATTTGAAAATTTGTAATTTTAGACTAAATTAGCTGTGCACACTAATATGATACGTTAATTATTTCTCTTTTAAGTGAATAATTTTTATGTGATTCAAAATTTTGTGATTTTAAACGATATTATTTTTATTAATTTTTTTATCATGTTTTTTAGTTTTTAATTTAATTCTAGCGTGAAAGTTAACATAAAAGAGAATTCTAAAAGTAATTAATGTTAAAAAGGGAGTTCTAAAATTAATGATATAAATCATTATAATAAATATTAAACATTAAATATATATTATTTCTAAATTAGTTATATTATCATAAATGATCAAATTAAAAAACTAATTTAAACTAATTAATTAAAATTTTATATTAGATAATACTTTTGTTATATTAAATTATTTGTTATCAAATAATATTTTTAAAATAATGTATATAATATTTTATAACAAAAAATTTAAAGGGAAAATACACTAATATCTCCTAAAATTTGTAACTAATACATAAACTCTTTTCTGGTTTAGGAAATTACTATCATATTATTGAATTATTACCTACATGGATTATTGTTGATATTTTATATTGTATAGATACAAATTAGAGTGGTTTAACATGAATAAAATTAGTATTTTAATATTTTTGATTGCTGATATGACTCTAAGTAATTGTTTTGATTAATGAAATAGATAAAATTATAATTAGACTAGAAACTTCGAAAAAAAATACTGTAATTTTTTAAATTGTGCTTATTCAAGCAACTACAAACTTTAAAAAAAATTAGTGTATTTTGTCATAAACTTAAAATAATACTTAATATTTTAATTAGTATTAATTCTAAAATAATTAATTTATTTTATCAAATTAATATTTTAAATAATCAATCTCTCTCTCTCTCTCTCACACACACACACACACACACACACACACACAAAATGTTACGAGTCTCACATCAACTTTATTTAAACCCAATTCATGTAATTGTGCCAAATCATTTTAGATACTAATTTAGGGCTCATTTGGCTGCAAGCTTTTAGGCAGATTTAAAAAATTCATGGCTTAAATTCAAAATAAGATTTTAGCCCCATTTCTCAATCTAAATTTTTTGTCTTTTTATTTATGGGCTCTTTTTATCTTTTTACTTATTGACTTTTAGTTATTTTATATTTTTATTTATTAACCTAATAAACTTTAATATATTTTTAAAAATATTATAATTTTTTATGATAAATATTTATTTTTTATAAAAATTATATTTTTAAGCCATACTCGTCGAGATTTATCAAACATAATCTACATTGAATATAAAATTATGTAAAAATAAATAAATAAAATTATAACAATTTTTTTGAGTTAAAGCTTTACCTTATTGTCTTATTACATTTTTTACTTTAAAGTCATTTTAAACTAAAGCCTTTTATCTTATTGTCTTTCAACTTTTAGTCACTCATTTGTTTTCATTTGGCAACTCAGCTTTAAGTTCTTTTTTTGATTTTAAACCACTTTAAGTTAAAAAGGTAAAAAATTTATTTATTTAAAAAATTAGTGACTTTTAAGCCACTAAAAAACTAAATAAATCAGATGTAAAATTCTAAGTTTGCCAAAGAAGGCAAAAACCAAAAAAACCAAACTAGTGACTTTATTTGTAAAAAGATAAAATTAAGAATTATTATAAAAAAAGTCAAAAAGTAAATAGACTAAAAACTATGGAAGGAAAATAAGATTTTTTGATTTTTTAATTTTTTTAACTTTAAACCAAAAGCTGGCTTTAAGTTAAATAATTAAAATAATTTTTTAAATTATTTAACTTAAAATAATTTTAAATAAACAAATTTAACATAAAATCAAGTTTTCAAACAGGAGCTTAATAAAATAAACGAAAAATTAGTTTTAAATTCTTAAAGTAACGTCGATTTTGTTTTTCGTCAACTATAAAAAAATTTAGAGTAAATTGTACAGATCTCTCCTCTGGTTTTTGACAAAAACAAAAATATTTCATATGGTTTCTGAAATGTTATTAACCTCCCGTCAGGTTTAACTTTTGCAATAAATTAGTCTAATTATTAAATTTTCGTTAAGCTATGCATTGTTTGGCGTGTTTTTTGATCAAGTATTTATGATCCAATCTGTTTATTACGTAGAACTCTTTGAGTTTGTTTAATATATGAAAACTCAGATTCATCTGATATCTGTAACTAAGTGATTGAATCAGATTTCCTAATATTATTTTATAAATAAATAAATATTATAATTTTAAAAAATATTGTTAAACAAATATTACTCAATCACTTAACTACATGTATCAAATGAATTTGAAATTTTATATATTAAATAAATTCGACGAGTTCTACATAATGAATGGATTATATCATAAAAATTTGTTCAAAAAATGCGTCAAATAAAAAGCAATAGAGTAAAAATTTATCGATTGGACTAATTTGATATAAAAATTAAATTTAAGGCGAGGTTAGTAACATTTCAGAAATCACATTGGAGGTTTCTGTTTTTTTGTGAGAAACCAGATAGGAGGTCAATGTAATTTATTCAAAATTTTAATGCGTGAAATCTAATTTTAATGCGTGAGATCCAATTAGACCCTAGAACAGATAAATCTATCTGTACATTTTCAAAATATGTATAAAATATACAGATAAACTTATCTGTCTTACATAAATAAGTATACAGATAAATTTATCTGTATTGTATAAATAAATATACAGATAAATTTATCTATCAAATTTTGTTTATTTCACTAAACAGATAAATTTATCTGTCTAATATTTATTAATGCTAGAAGAAAATAGATAAATTTATCTATTTAGCAAATTGTGCTTGTTTTACGAAATAGATAAATTTATCTGTTTGAAATTTATATTTGTTTGAAGGAATAAATAAATTTATATGTCTAACAATTGTATTTATTTGATTTAATAGATAAATTTATCTATTTAATATTTATTAATAATATAAAAATGATAGATAAATTTATTTTTATATATTGTAAATAAATTTATTTATTTATATTAATTTTATTTATATTGTAAATGGTTAAACTTCGCACTTTTATTGACCGCGCGTTAACACTTACTGGTTTTTTTTCAAGACTGAGAGCCTCTAAAATAAATTACTCATCCTATCATTTGTTTAACCAGTTGCCTCGTCTCCTCCACCTCACCGCATATACACACACACACACATATAGCTTGTTTGATCGCAGTTATAAAATCCCTCACAAAACTTGTTCATTTTCTGTGTCACTCGAATCGTTTGAACCGTTTCGTTTCTGGGTCTTGTTTGATTCTCACTTCTTTAGAAATGGCTATGAACGCTCTCGCTGCCACAAACCGCAACTTCCGCCGTGCGGCGACCATTCTCGGATTGGACTCAAAACTCGAGAAGTCTCTTCTCATCCCATTCAGAGAAATCAAGGTAGGAACGTTGTTGTGTGTTTTTATTTCCTCCCTACGTTTTGCATTTCTTGATAATGGCGAGGCGGGGTTTTGATCCCGTGGTTTTGGGTTTTTCTGATAAGGTGGAGTGCACAATTCCTAAGGACGATGGAACCATGGCGTCCTACGTCGGATTCAGGATCCAACATGATAATTCTCGGGGCCCCATGAAAGGAGGGATCAGATACCATCCTGAGGTGACTCTTTTCATTTCTTCAGTTGGGTTTTTCATTTCATTTTATTTTATTTTTGGGTTGATCTGATGAATTGGCTGCTTTTTGGTTGAAATTTATTTGATTTTTGGGGATTTTGGATTTTGGGTCCTTCAAATTCTTGGGGTTATGTAATTGGGTTAAATTTAAGATTTGTTGGGATAAATAGTAAACATAAATTTTTTTATTAAAATCCATCCACTGTCTACGGAGAATGGAATTGTTATGATAAGTAACAGTTCATAAAACCTCTTCAATTATCAATTATCATGTCATTGTCAGTGACAATCATATAGCTTTAGATGCATGTACTAGTTCCATTTCTGTGGTATTTATGATGAATGATCTAATTTTAGTGAGTAATTATTATTCGGTAGTCCCGGAGCTTCACGTGGCATTGCCTACTGGTGCTCCCAACAAATCATTACGAAAAAATACTCATAGTAGGACAGTGGTGCCCCACCTTTGTTACTTAGGTGGGAGACTAAGGACGACCCACTTAGTGTGTATCGGATTTTTTTTATTTGCCGGGAGTTCCACGCAAAAAATGATACGTAGTATTCCGGGAGTATCTAGTAAATTTCCAGTTTTAGTGGGATACCCTAAATCTGCTTGGAAAATGATTATCTACTACACTTGAGTTTGATGTTCAAATTTGTAGTGAAGGACTTGCCTTTTTCAGGCTCCTACCTTGGTCTAAAGGCTCCTACCTTGGTCTGGCTTAAGTGCTGAACTATTTGATAGAAACGATATTGGGATCTCACAATTGTATAATCAGAGGAAAATAAAAAAACTAGGTCATTTTGATGTGATTGATTAATTCTGGATCACTTTATGGCATTTGTAAAGGTCTTTGTAAAAGAGTGGAGGCTTTAACTTGTTTGATGATATTATCGTAACCACTGAATTGGAGGTCTTTGTAATGAGTGACCAACTAACCAGTTCACTAGATGGTGATCTTGCCAGATTGATCAGTACATATACTGCCGGAGAGTATTACAGTGTAATTGGGGGGTGATTATATTTATAGCTTTAAGTTTATGCCTCTCCTCCAGATTCTATACACTCTCCTTCTGAATGTTCCTGAAGGGCTTCACTTGAAACTTATTTTTACTAATCATCATATACCTCGGGAGAATAAAAGGTCAATCATTGTGACTTTTGCATTTGAATTTTCGTACTGAGATGCTTCTTTTCTTCCACAAGGTTGATCCCGATGAGGTAAATGCTCTGGCTCAACTAATGACCTGGAAGACTGCCGTGGCAGATCTTCCATATGGTGGGGCTAAGGGTGGAATTGGATGCACTCCAAAGGAGTTAAGTAAGAGCGAGTTGGAACGTCTCACTCGTGTCTTCACTCAAAAGATTCACGATCTTATCGGTGTTAATGTGGATATCCCTGCACCGGACATGGGGACTAATGCACAGACCATGGCCTGGATTTTGGATGAATATTCGAAGTTTCATGGTCATTCACCAGGTGTTGTGACCGGAAAACCCATAGTAAGTATTCAAGACAATAAAATCAAGGACGCGTTCCCTACATTCAAATTATAAAGGAAAAGGATTCTTTTGGCTTTGTTTGGTAATTGGAATAAACAGTGAAATTGAATGATGATTCCATTGGAATATCCATTCCAATATTTGGTTAGCCAAAAAATAATAGAATGTCAATTCCAAAACTTTAATGGAATAACAATTCCAATGCAGATGCCAACGAATTGTCATTCCATTTTTGGACAAAATCATTCCATTGAACCAAACACTACCTATGTTTCTCTCGTAATACCCTTATAATTCTTTGCATTATAGGATCTTGGAGGATCCCTAGGGAGGGAGGCCGCAACTGGACGTGGCGTTGTTTTTGCCACAGAAGCATTACTTGCTGAATATGGAAAATCAATTAAGGATTTGGCATTCGTCATACAGGTATTTTTGCCACAATTACTTTGTCAATTAATTATTAGCTGAGGGAGGCACTAATTGTTTTATAAGTTAAGTAACTAAAGAAATTATTTTCAGGGCTTTGGCAATGTGGGATCTTGGACTGCAAGGCTCCTTCATGAGAGAGGCGGTAAGGTCATTGCAGTGAGTGACATCACCGGAGCAGTTAAGAACCCAAATGGGATCAATATACCAACTTTGCTTAATCATAAGGAAGCAACTGGGAGTTTGAATAATTTTGATGGTGGAGATGCCATGGATCCAAATGATCTACTCATAGAAGAATGCGATGTCCTAATCCCATGTGCCTTAGGAGGAGTTCTGAACAGGTTTGTCTCTTGATTTGCCTATAAGGTTGTTACTATTATAGTTTTATTATTATTTGGTTATGTTTTTTTGACTCAAGTAAATGGCACTCAATCATAGAATTTACCTTTATTACCCAAGGATAATAGAACATAGGCAAGGTGCAACTTCAATTTGCAACAGCTTGTGTAAATAATTTATTTGAGATTTCTTGACATTTTCATGGGTGGGGCGAACTAGATACTTATTTCAATTCACTAGCCAGGTTGATCGTATAAACTTTCACCCACGAAGAGGCATAACTTGGATCATAATAGATGTACGAGTGGATTGAAAAATAAAACGATACATTTTGAACTCTACTTGTGCAATACGTCCTCGTTGATTTTCTTTACCTTTTCATATTTTGCTGTGAAGAGAAAATGCTAGGAATGTAAAGGCCAAGTTTGTTGTAGAAGCAGCAAATCATCCTACTGATCCAGAGGCAGATCAGGTAACATTGATGTACATTCATTTTAAGTTATGTTGGGACATATGTACATCATCTGAGGCATGGGTAATTGTTAGTGCAGATTCTATCTGAGAAAGGGGTAATAGTACTACCTGATATATATGCGAATTCTGGAGGTGTGATAGTCAGCTACTTTGAGTGGGTTCAGGTAATGTCAATACTCTTATCCCCTGTATATATCTAATAATGTAAGCAATATTCGAAACCTTGTGAATAGTTTTTTTTTTTTGTCTCAATTAATAAATATATCTGTTCAAAAGATCTTCTATCAATATTCTTAGGCACTGGGCTTTTTCCTATGGTCGTGTTTGGATAATGAGAATTACAAGAAGGAATAGGAATGTGATTGTTAGGAGTCAAATACCTAGTAATTTAATACGCGGAGTAATCATATTCAATATTTTGATTAATTCAAGAATCTTATCTAGGATTATTTTGTTGAGATATTTATTAGAGTTCAATATTTTCTTCTCTTATTGATTACCATGGGAGAGTGTGGGGATTAGATTCTTACTTGGTTTGGGAATGTTGATTTTTGATTAGATAAGTAATTCGGAATTACCTTTCTATTTCCACCCATTTCAAGCACAGAAATTATGGAGATTCGGAATCACATTTCCATTCTCCTGGAAATTCTTGTCATCCAAACATGCCTACAAGTGAACTTGTGTTAAAAGATGTTGACCCTGAAACAAGTTGATTCTCAAGTGTTAACTTGGTGATACTATATTTTTGGACTCCTTGTTTTCTTCATGTTCTCAAGATTATATAGCTACTTTGAAGAAAGAAGAAAAAAATCTCATGTATATTAATAGGTGCCAGTCATGACTGTCTCTATGCATGTCTGTGTTTGTGCAAAAATCATTAGCTGGCCCAAGAGCAGGGACAGGTGGTGCCCCAAAGCCCATGAGAGACACGTGATTTATGAGGGGCCCATGTGTTTATGGCTGGGGTGATCCCATATAATCTTGTGTCTCTCAAGGGTTTTGGGGCATCACCCGTCCCTCTGCCCTTGGGGTAACCGATAATTGGTCGTGTTTGTGAGTTTTGGTTATGAAAAGAAGTAGTGGGTAGATAACAGATGGGAAGGGAAACAATTGCAATGTGTCACGATTCGTTTTGTTCTTGCAGAACATTCAAGGTTTCATGTGGGATGAAGAGAAGGTGAACAATGAGCTTCATGGGTATATGACAAGAGCTCTTCATAACATCAAAAACATGTGTCGGACACACGACTGCAACCTCCGAATGGGTGCCTTCACGCTCGGGGTGAATCGTGTTGCTCGGGCTACCGTATTAAGGGGTTGGGAAGCATGATTAAGTTTCATTGATTCCATTGTTGCAGCCCATTAGTGTCTTTGTCCTCCTCTTTATTCCCTTATGAAATTTCTCACAGATTGTGAAGTGTATCCTTGGAACATTAAATTTCATTGAAAAGAAAAACTGAGTAAGATTATGAGACTCTGAGGTTCAGTTGACTATGTTCTATATTATTATGGGTTGTATAACAGATACTCAATTCACATCAAGACTATTCTATTGTACAGACATGGACATGAAGGGAACCTTGGTAAATTGACTGGAAAGGGAACCTTTGTAAATTGACTGGAACTGTTTGATTTTGGGTAACCTATGGTGGATTACTTACCATAACTGTGTTCAAATGACCAGCACAGTGTCACGGCCTTGGATTTTCCAAGCTAACCTTGCAGCACTTAGACGGTCACAACTCGCTTTGTGATGCTAAGTTAAGTCTAATTCTACAAGAACTTTGAAAGGTTAGAACAGAGGAAGGTGGGGCACGTGAGAGAACGAAGTTTATTGCTTTGAGAGAAGGGATATTACAACTCTTGCTTGGTGCCTAGGCCAAATGAGGCCTCTTCCTAATATAGGCATCCAAGGATTCAACCAATGGTTCCGATTGAGTCATGTGTCCTTGATCTAACGGTTAGGAGAATTTTAGAACATATCGTAGAACCTTCCCACCTCCATACTAGACTACTTTAGATCGTACTATAGAATATTCTATACAATTCCACGTATATATACAAGTGTTATATAATCCTAGACTCTTCTAGGCTTCTCATGAATATCCCAATTCCTCCGGAACATTGTAGATACTTGAAGGCTCCTTCATGTGCTAGATTCTTATAGGGTGTTCCAGAATCTTCTATGAGCATCTCTTGTCATCTTCTTGCATTCGTCTTGCTTAGAAGCTGGCAGTCTATGACAATAGTATCAGAAAAGAAAGACATTAAGGGCCTGTTTGGTACTTTTATGTTTAATGTTTTCTTTTTTTTTGTTCAGGAATTTTATAAATTTAAACAAAAATATATTTGACAATTATTTTTGTTTTCGAACAAAAATGGAAACAGTTTCAAAACTTATTAAATTTTACATAACACAACAAACTATGCTTGTTTTAGAAACAATTTATGATTTCCTGTTCTTTTCCACCACCTCCGACCACAATTTGCCTTTGTGACTCCACCTCCGATCACCATTTCCAAATGCCATTAAAGGCTATTACCTTCGACAACTCCTCTTACCGTTCACCACCTCTAGCCTTTGACAACTATCTACGACACCTCTTACCACATTGAGTGACCATTTCTGGTTACTCCCTTTTGGCCATAACCTCCGACAACCCCCACCCCCTACTCCGCTAGGACCACCACGACCACTAAATGTTCAATTGTCTGAAAATCTGATAATCAACCTTGTTCTCTTATGAAAATTAAATGGATGTTATGTTGCCATGGCTTTGATGATAAGTTCTTAGCAAGATATTTTATTCCAAGATTGCAAATTTTTGTCAAAATTTTAGTTTCTTGAAATGTAACACCCCGAGCCTTCATATGGCAACGATATTGTCTGCTTTGGGCAAAACCCTCACGGTTTTGTTCTTCCCAGAAAATCACCCATTCTTGCATTACTCCAGCGTAAGCACGCTTAACTGCAGAGTTCTGCTATGGTCTCTACTACTTAGAATAGTGCCTCATTGCTATGTAGGGATCCAATGTTTTTCCTTTATAACCCATGAACTCCTTCTCTTTTTTCGATGTGGAATACCAAAATATCACAATCTACCCCCTTAGGGCTGCACGTCCCCATGCAGTAGCCTGTTAGCTCCGGTAGTCTGCCGGTCCTTATCGACCCGCCCATGTGTCACGTGAGACGGCAGGGGCCCAGACCCGAAAGTGAGGAGAGTCGGCTCTAATACCATATGTAACACATCGACCCTTCTCATGGAAACGATATTGTCCATTTTGAACAAAACCCTCACAGTTTTGTTCTTCCTAGGAGGTCACCCATCTTTGCATTACGCCAGCGTGAGCACGTTTAATTGCGGAGTTCTGATAGGGTTTTTATCACTTAGAAAAAGGCCTCGTTGCTATGCAAGGGTCCAAGGTTTTTTTTTTATAGCTCAGAAACTCAATCTCCCTTTTTAACGTGAAATATCAGAATATCAAAACAAATCCTCCATAGAAATCAAATTCCTAAAAAGCATATACTAATCGTACAACCTGCCCATCACCATACTGAGAGGAGAAGATAAGCTTTATTTATTTCAAAGCATGGGCTCCCAGATTCTATCCCCCCCACATCTACAAACAAACTCAAAAACAGAAGCCATAAAAGCAAAGGAAGAAGAGAGAACTGCTTCACTTCATCCATGGCTTCTACTGCCATTACTGCCTCAATGCAAAGAGCTTGCAGCTCCAATCATGTACCCAAGAAACAGCCACCTCAATACAGACCTCCCCTGTCTTTCGAAACTAAGGATTTAAATATCGGTCGTTACGTATCGTATCAGCTGATACGTATTGAGATTTTGGACCTCCGATATTGATATTTACTAATGTATCAACCAATATTCTCCGATATCTACCGATACATAACCGTATCACAGATACTGATATGTCATCCGATATGACGATTTAGAACCATGTTCGAAGCTAAGCCTAAGCAGCCCGCCGAGTTTGTCACCCTGGATGTGGAAAACCAAAAAAGTTTCAACATTGAAGAAGCAAAGCACATAATGGATGCTGAGAATTTTGTTCCAGAGGTCGTCAATGACAACCGATGGAAGAATGGATTGGGATGGTGTCATAGTTGTCGGTGAGAGGTCTTTCCCCTCCCTATAAACTCCAATTTTGAACAGCGCCTTTTGGATTCAATTCACTTTAAACCAATACAGTGCTTTAAGTTATTTTACGTACCCAGAACTAATTGCAAAAAACGATCTCAATCATTTACATGCGTGTAGAACTCACAATACATGTAGGCCTCATGCACATATAGATGGTTGTGATCATTTTTTTAATGCATAGTTAGATTTTTTCAAGAAGGATTCATATACACAACTTGATAACAAAATTAAGGGAAAAAAAACCACAAAAAGCTTTGGAAATTTTGTTAAAGCAACCTATTTTTAGGGAGGGTGGGGGGTTGTGGAACATCCATCTCATAATCCCATTACAATTGCATTCAATCAGGTTTTAAAAAAAGAGGTAATCCATAACCATCCTTCTTGGTTATGTTTGGAATTTCGATAAGAAAGAATTGACTTGTATAAGACAATATATGGACGTATACATGTATCTAGTATTATGCTATTTGACTTCCACAACGAATGCTGTGGCGATATTGTGAAATCTAAGCTACTTTAATTTTGTACGGTGAATACTGAATACCATATAAGCTTAATATTAAATTAAAGATGGTATAAGAAATATTACCTATCATATAAGATTTTAAATTTATTTAAATTACTTTAATTTGCATTAAATGTCGAGACAAGGGGCAGAGGATTTTGACATAAATCAAAATTAGGGCAAATCAAATTCCAAAAGAGGCTGGATTAAACCCAAATCTGGACGACAACTTGAATATTGGAATTGTAAAAAAATTGGTCACTTTAAAAGAATTGCAGAGAAATAAAAAAGAAGACTAACAACGATTCTGCCATTATTGTAACATAAGAAATACAAGATACTTTAATTCTCTCATTGATGCTCTTGACTCTTGGGTGTTAGATTTAAGAGCCTTTTTCTACACTATTAGCACTACATAGAATTATTAAATAAATAAAATTATATATCTGTTCATTATTAGACTACAGGTTTAGGTCATGTTTGAGGTATTCGAAAAAATTGAATTTTAAAAGGTTAAATTTTTTTTTTTTTAAAGGAACAAAAAGCAATTTGATTGTTTGGAATAATTTATTTAGCATAAATTCTTACTATTTGTTGAAACTTCTAATATACCCTCACCTTTTACTTTTATGCAGTGTGTTTGGTATAATAATAATACATCTTATTTTTTAGAGTAGAATTAACATTTTATATTGAGAGTATTGTTGTCATGTTATTCAAAAAATAAAGATCTTTTGTGATTAGAATAATATTTGAAGAAGTAGCATTTGAATTAACAATATGATTTTATTTATTTTTAAGAGTAGAGTTTACCTTTTGCATTGATAATATTATAGTCATTTTGTTCAAAAATATTACATTGTTTGGAATGCGAATAGCATTTTTCTTTAAAAAAAAAGTAAATAAAAAAACTGGTTGGTCTTTCTAAGATGCCAAACATTATGGCTTTAAAGTTAATTTCTTTATAAAAAAAAGTTAGCATTTTTTTAATCTCAAACAAGGGCCAAGACAAAATACCCACTTGGTGTTTATTTATTTTAAAGTTGTATGAAGGTTTTTATTTTTTTTTCCTAAACTGCCCACTAATTTTTTCCTCCACTATTTTATTTTATGTAATTACTCACAGTTTAGGAATCACAACATTTTACATTTATTTATTTTTTTCTAACTGCTCCAATTCGTGTATAAAAGTTTACATACGAATTGCGTATGCAGGAGCGGTAATAATAATAATAATAATAATAATAATAATAATAAAAGAAAAAAGATTGAAGATAAGAGATTACCTCAACTTGGCATTAACGTAAAGTACTGTTTGGGCTAAATATATGGAGAGTTTTATTTATTTACGTCTTTTTTTTTATCTTTTGACTAAATTTTTTAAAATTTTCAAATCGTCTCGATTATATAAACTGTAAAAGTAAAAAAAAATTGATCAAAAAATTAAAAAAAATCTACTAAAAACAAAATTAAGCAACATAAGATTTGACTTATTGACTTATTTTTGTTTTTTTTATTTTTTATTTATATTTTGGTCAATTTTTTTTACTCTTTTGGCTTGAGAGGTCGAAAAGTATAATATTTTAATTAAATAATAAAAAAATTATTATAAATATAAATAAATAAAAGTAAATAAGCAAATAAAGCAACCAAGTTTTCTGGGTAGTACGATAAGGTAATGTTTGGGTGGTGCACTTGACTATAAATATAAATAATTCTTCAATGGCACGAATGCAATTAATCTATTTAATCAATGGCACGAATGCAATCTATTACTCTATACGCACGCAATGCAACTTTTAATCTATCAAATATTTCGGTTCTCTTAACTCTCTGAGTGCTTTTCCTGGGAAAATAATTTATTTATTTTCTCCTTTACCTATTAAGAGCTTAATTGGCAACTGTTTTTTTTTTAATTTTTTTTTTTACATTTTTAATTAAGAAAATTAAATTGTGTTCAAACTAGATAGGATGGGAAATTAGCTTTTAAACTATATTTTTAAAGTTAATTGGGTGAAAAGTTGTTTTTTTTTGCTTTCTATTTAAATTTTACTATATTGCTCTCTATCTAATTGAATGTAACGATTATATATAATTGTAATAGATAGTAAACAAATTATATGATATATTATTTTTAAAATGCGATTATATATAATCTAAAAATTAATATTTTAATTTGACGTTATGAGTTTGTAATGTTTTATTTTTTGGCAAACAAACTATGTTAATTTGTTGTCGCGTGTGTTTTTAGCTAAAAATTTTAAAAATTTATATTGCCAATTAAGTCTTAGGAAACTTATTTTAAGTAAAATAGACATATGCATACGCAATGAAAATATAAATAATGTACTTTTAACTGTGATTGTTCAAGTACTTGAATAATTTTACACTTACAAAGCAATTCTTCTAATTTATAATCTTATCTTGATGAAAACTATTGATGAATATATGTATTTTCTATTAAAAGTTAGGTAATGTGTCCTTTATTTATAAATAATGAAATACTTTCATCAATAAATATCAATTGTATATGTTCATAATAGGTAGCTAATCACAAATAAATGCGACTTTTTACTAATAATTTTTTATATGTAATATGTATTTTGTTTTATTCATCACTTATTAAATATTATAAGTAATTATAAATACTTATGTGGACCATACTTAGATTTTTTCTAATAAAAAAATTATTACATTCTTCCACTTGAATCACATAGTACTTTATAATTTAATTAATGATAGTAACTAAATATAGTTATTATACCACCCGTGTCATTTATAGTAAAATACTCTCATTCAAATAAAAAATTCTACGCATGAATAATGACGGTTATACTATTATAAATACTCTATTTCATGTATTATAATGTATAATATTCTCCAAATGCTTATTTTATAAATTACTTTTACTTTATGAATGTGCTATCAATTAGCAATTTAGGTCCTATTTTATGTTATCCCAACGGATAAATTTATATATCCTTTATGTGCACATATTTTTTATTCTTTAAGAATTTTTTTAATTTTATAAAAATTGAGCTATTAATGAAACAAATTAATTACATAATGACTAGTAAGTTTGCATAAGTATTACATAACCATTGTATTGTATTGCCGATAATCTTTTAATTATGAAATTCATAATCATTAGACCAAATACTTTATGTTCAATGAACATTATTCAATATTCTCTTCCATAATGTTGTACTTTATATTAATAAATTTCTTCCAACATTTATTCTTATTATGCTTAGAATAAAAAATTGTAGCCTAATTTTTCATAAAGTTCTTTAATGGTCTCGACTGAAAATCGACAATTTTAAGATCCATAATGTCTGTGCTATAATCTCACAGTTGTAAGTTTGAACAAGTAAACAATTTTTATAAATAATCAACTTATAATTTACTATCTTAACAAGTACCTCATTATTTTAATTATAATTTTTAATTATTTCTAACTTAATCTACTCATTCGCAATAAATACTACTATATATGCATAACCACGTATTAACAAAGGTTAATCCAAATGTAACTAACCCCAACAAATGCTTAAAATAGAATTTTAACCGCATTAAAAACTATAAAATGGTATTTTCTTCTACTAACCCTTAGGTGTATAATTGATCAATAATAATAATCTATTTAACACATTGACAATGCAAAATATTTATACCATTTATGAAAGATTTTTGGTCTCAATAAAAAATAATTTATTGATATCAATAAATACCATAATAATAAAAAAAATACTACTCTTTCAGGTTTGTTATTCATAACATTGATTTCAATTTAGGACCATTTTGCCAAATCGAGTAAAACTCAATAATACTAATACGATGAAATTATTTTATCAAATTAATATAGATGTTTGGTATTATTGAAATTAAATAGTTTAACAGAAATTCTAAGTATTTTGATAAATATATTAGTTTGTAATTAAAATGAAAGAAAAATGTAATCATAATTTGTAATAAAAATTATGAGTATTTTAAAAAATATAATTTGTTGATTAAATTAATAACAAAAAAAACTAAAAATTAACTGAAAAGGTCAGCTAAACACTCTCAAGACTCATTTAATAATTAATGTAAATTGAGTGAGATTAATAATGATGTAAAATTAACAATAATGTGAAATTGGGATTAAATTAGTAATAAGACTGAATTACTCTTTTTTTTTTTATGTTTGGTTTGTTTTGGAGTAGATAACAAATTAAATTATAACTTGTTTGATTTTTTACACATGAAATTAGAAAAGATTTATAATTTTTAAATTTTGTCCCTACATTAAATAAATATATTTTTTAAATTTGTTAAGGATAATAATCATTTTATTACCAATCCAATCCAAGTGGATTGAATTGCCAAACCTACTTTTGGTGAGTATTAGTAATTCCCTATTTTGTGGGATCTGTAGCTTTACCAAACCGTCTGAAAAAACCAAAACGTAGCCTAAAATGAAAAATACAATTTTATACATATATATATATATATAGCATTTAAGTGTATGTTGGGGATAACTTTTAAGCTTGATTTTTAATATATTTATGTTTTTTGAAAAAAAGTGAGAGTATTTGGGATAAATTTTTTTAGTAACATTTTTGCTTTTGCTTTTTATTGAAATGTCTAAAATGTCTTTACTTTTAACTTTTAAGTTGTAGTATTTGAGATATTAGCACGAATTTTTTTATTTTTGTAAGTATAGTTGACTTTTTAATATAAGGATATTATAATAATTTTGTTTAAAAAAAGTTTAGGTGTTTGAAATATGTATTAATTTTTTTTTATTGAATTAAAAGATGAAAAAAAAAGTTAATTAGTTTTTTTTGAAAACCAAACAGTGCAGCTTAGGCCCTGTTTGGGATCAATAACAAAGTTTGTTTTTTTCTAAAAAATCTAACTTTTAAGCTGATTTATTTGGGATAATAAGCTTGCACGACTTTCAAAGTAATTTTAAAAAGTTAAATATTTTTTCTTTCTCTTTTTTTATTTTCATATTTACTTTTTAAAATTATTCCAGATACACTTGCTTTTTTTTATTTATTTTTTTTTCAAAAAAGATAAATTTTTTAAAAGTCAAACTTAAAAGCTATTCAAAATATGCACTTAAAAGCAAGTTTTTTTTACAAAAAATCAACTTAAAAGCTAATCCAAATAAACCCTAAGTTAAAGTTATTTTTTTATTACAATTGAGAGAAGGGTGTTAGAATTTGAACTCTAATTGAGTAAGAACTCTTAAAGTGCCGACAACTTAAGGTAAGAGGCGTCTTTATTCGGTGATGTGAACATAATGTTTTTGTTGTAATGATCATGTTCAACCTATATTTTCATGTGATGGACTTGGAGAACGTTGCATACATATTTGTATTAATATTTGCATGAATTTGTTTTTTCTTACAACAAATATTTTGGGTCTTGCTGACTTAAGAAATTTTAGGCCATAATTTGGTTGGGTGTTAGGTCCCATTTGAGATAATTGCATATTTTGTTGGTAAAAAATATAATAAAACAGTTAATAAACTGAAAATTTTGGATAAAATAACCCAATAAGTGAAGATGTATAAGTAATTTTCGTTTCTAGTTAGCCTTTTTTTTTTTTTTGATAATTAGGTGCTCGAATCAGTTTGCGTGCACCTCGACTAATTTCATGGCCCTAAAGTTAACAGTCAAGTAAACTTTCAGTGACTCTGAGAGAATTTGAACCAGTAACCATTGAAGAGCAAGCCCAATACCTGACCAGTTATTTTACCACTAAAGGGTCCTTTTATTATATTTTCATAAATGTTTTTACATTTTCAGTTAAATGAACACCGATCAATTTGTAAAAGCTACAAAATTTACAAAAAAAATATAAACGTATAATTTTTATATATTAACCAAATATGCAACATTTTAAAAATTAAGGTCAAATATGCCCTACTCATTTAATTCAAATAGTGAATTCCTATAAGGTAACACCAAACACCCAAACGGGGACATTTATGTAAATTTTGTTGAGTATGTATCTTTTATTATGCAGACTCATATAATTAGGATTACATAATTATATGGCGGCTAGAATTTTAGGATTTTGTAATTATATGACGGCTAGAGTTATAGAATTTTTGCCTATAAATATGAGCCTTATTATTTTGGTAGGTTCGTTGAGAGTTGAATCAAATGGAATAGAAATATAAGAAGAGATAAAAAAATACCGGAGACACATAAGTAACCCCTTAGCGGGGAAATTAGATTTGTTTCAGGGTTTGAATTGTGGGTGTCAGATTTTAGAATATTTTTGATCTAGGTATTATGGGCTCTATGGTTATAATGGATTATTTCTCGTAGCTGTGGATATATACAGGTTGTGTCGAATTACGTAAATTCTTGTTTGATTCTTTATTTGGTGTGTGCATGATTTTTACTTCCGTTTGTATTTGAAGATTGGTATTCAATTCCTAACAAGTGGTATCAAAGCCGACGGTTAAATATTCGAAACCGTGGTGGATGAACGGAGTAAGGTATAATTTTTGATTTCATACCATATAAATCAAGAATATCTATTTTGCACAGAAAAAGAAGAAGAAAAAAAAAGGTAGCAAAGTGGTATGATTTGTAAGGCAAAAGGTGATGCACTAGACAATCAAGATCGGTTGCAGATGCAGTCAAATCAGATTATTAGATATATTTTTTATATTATGTGGATCTATATAATTAGAGTTTCATAATTATATGACGATTAGAATTTTAAAATTTTATAATTATATAGTGGATAGAGTTTTAAGGGTTTTACCTATAAATATGAGTATTATTAAGTAGGTTTATAGAGAGTTGAATAAAATGTGGTAGAAATGTAGGAGAGATAAAAAGTACTAGGAACACGAGAATAATACTTAAATGGGGAAACAAGATTTATTTTAGGAGTCAAAAAATGGGTGTCAAATTTTTAAGTATTTTTAATTTTAGAATTGCACACTTTACAATTATAATGAATTATCTATTGCACTCATAAATGTAAGCAAATTGTGCCAAATCACATTAATTTTTATAAATTTTTTTATATATACATGATTTTTGTTTTCATTTGCATTTGGTGTTTAGTGGTCAAATTCTAATAAATTTAATCATCAACAATAAATAAGTAAATAATTAAACTAATTAAGCCTAAACAAATCAACCATTTCAAAGTAAACTCACTAATTTTATTTTTACTTATTTCTTAATAAATGAATAAATAAATAAGTAATTATCTTAAACGGTTTTAATGCCCGTAATTATGTTAAATTATTTAAAATATTATTTGGCAAAATTGGTTAAATCATTATTATTAATAATTACTCACCATTTACACCTTTTTGCCCCTCTCTCTCTCTCTCTCTCACTCTCACTCTCTCCACATTCAAGGGGAGAAATTCTCCGCCCCTCTCTTTTCAGATGCGGAAAAGCTGCTTTGGGTCTTGGAAATGCCTTCTCTCTCGAAGACATCGTCGTTCTCCTCCACCTCTCCCCCTCAGCCGAACGAAACCGCCGACGGCTCGGCGGAGCGCCGCCTCCGGGAGGCGGAGGACCGGCTGAGGGACGCCATAGAGGAGCTGCAGCGCCGGCAGCGGACCGCCCGGCGGATCCACCCGCCCTGCGATCACGCCGATGAATCGTGTGTCGCCAACGCCATCGGCAATCTCTGCCAGACCTTCCTTCTTTCGTACGGCGTTCGTGTTGGCATTGGGATTTTGCTCCGTGCTTTCAAGCTCGTTCGCGGCCAATCCTATTCATCCCTTCTTGATCTTAAGGTTCGAATTTCTGTATCTATCTATCAAATTCTATTAATTTAATTGAAAGGGCTAATTAATCAAATCCTTTTTGGTTGCATCAATGTAACTGGTTTATTCTCTTATTAACTGGTTGTATAATTTGACGAAACAGATTTCGTTCACTTCGTCTCAATAGGCTATGATTTACATTGAAAAGCCCTTTTTAATGTCAATCAAATTGCAAGTTACATTTGGGTGTTGCATTTCGTATGTGATTTGAATCAATTTATAAATAATTGTATCCTTTTATGTATCCATTCATCATATATTTGTATTTATCTTCCGAAGATCTTAGTTAAATTTGAGCTTTTTACCTCGATCTTGTGGGTTTTCATACTCAAATAAAGAATAGACAAAAATGAAATAAAATAAAAATAAAGAATTGATGCTTTGATTTCCCTAGAGAAATGCAGAACCAGAAAGAATTAGATTTATTTTTCTAGTATTCTAATTCGGTTCTACCTGCAAGTTGTGTTATTGGAGGGGAGATATGGTGACTATGACAGCATCGATTGTACTGATGCTTGTAATGGAACAGCAGTTACTTATTATTTCTATATATTGATTTATATTATTTCATGTATAAATGGATCTTTCTGTGTTTTTCACAAGTTT
>JAOTRH010000025.1:18064796-18083725 GCA_034768845.1 Heliamphora exappendiculata | reverse complement strand
AAACAAAATGACCTAACCCTCACCTCATTTTTTCAAGCCATTGCCGCTTCCCCTCTCTTTCTCCATCACCACTGCCTCCCTCCTCTCCCAAATCCACCTTTGTTAGGAAAATAATTGACAAAATACTTTGAGGCATATCTAAAGACACTATTTTTATAACGTAATTTGCCCCCACTACTAAAGTTTGCTGTCGGGTTCTGGCAAATCATTCTCAGAATACAACGAAACCTTTTAATTGAAGAATAACAACCAGCAAACGTTGATGAACTTTCACGAAATCCTACTTAACAGAGAAAAAGATTTTTTATTGAGAGATAAAGAGTTTTTTTTTTTAGAAAATAGGTTTGAGTTTTTAAAAAGACAGAAATGTGTCTTTTTGAAAAAATACATCTTTTCATATAACCTTTTTAAAAATCCGTTATTTAAAAATAATACCTTTTGGGCGAAATGCACATTTTGAGAAATAACCGAAAGTGATTATTTATTAAATTAATTCATTTAATCAATTTAATATAAATCGTTGATCAGACAGCCTATGATAAAAAGATCAAACGGTCTTTACTAAACTGCGCGATGCGTGCAAAAGTGTGCGCGAAAATCTGCGCGGGGTACGCAGTGCGCAATCGTGAACTCACCCACACATGAGCCTAACCCACACTCTTACCATACACTACATCTTAGCCAATCAAATCATAACAAAATGTTTCTATATTTAAGCTCAAAAGCTAGCCACTTTCCGATCAATGTAGGACAAAACCCGCACCTTTTATACAATCAAAAATTATCTTGGCTCAACAATCCCCCACTTTGATTGTATAAAAGCAAAAAAGAAAAAAAAAAGAAAAGAAAACTCCCAATTAAAAGATAAAAATTATTATTATGAATACAAGAAGGTGTTTACAACTTAAACCTCAAATTAGTACAAGTACATCAAAGTTCAAACAAAGTTATTAGTGGCCTAAGCTTTAAACCAAGTACTCTTAATCGTAAAACCGGACATACCATACACATAATAATATACTGTTTACAAGGATTTCAAACAACTGTTTTAGCACTATTATGACCATGTGCTAACTCCTGGTTTCATGAACGATCCAAAGAGCAAAATTTAAACTCTCGTGAGAAGCACCACCACTGCTACGTTTATATAGGTGAAGTTTTGTCATGTCTCCACTACTAGACATTTGGAACTCCATTAAGAATGTAATTCAACCCTCTTATACGTAATGGACAATTACTGATTATCTTTAAAACTGAGGGGAGTAAGGAAGCTGGTTAATCAGTGTCACAAACCACTTATCAACTTGTTTTTACTCATTAAACCCTTTAACTAGAGATTGTCTTGTTTTGGGTCGGGTTACTATTGTTGGTGATCTTCAGAAAAGATTTTAATCCCATCTCAATTGTCGTAGCCCTTACGACCTCTCTAGATAATCCTTTGGTAAAAGGATCAGCCAAGTTGTTACCCGACTTTACATATATAATGGTAATTACTTTATTTTGTATCAATTGTCTTACAAACTCATGTCTTAGACTTATATGTCTAGACTTGCCATTGTAAGTACTACTGTAGGCTCTTGACAGAGTAGCCTCATTATCACAGCGAATAGATATTGGCGGCATTGAATTAGGCCACAACTTAATGTCCAACAATAAATTTCTTATCCATTCGGCCTCCGTACCGGTTGCCGCTAATGTTATGAATTCAGATTCCATAGTCGAATGGGATATACAAGTTTGCTTCTTAAATGCCCATGAAATGGCACCCCACCAAGGAGAAATACCCAATCCGAAGTAGATTTATTATCTCCTTGACCAATAATCCAACTAGCATCAGTATATCCCTCAAGTACAGCCGTAAAGCTATTATAGTATATTCCTAATCCTTTGGTTTTCTTGAGATATCGAAAAACTCTTCCTATTGCTTTCCAGTGTTCTCTACTTGGATTACTTGTGAATCGACTCAATTTGTACACAACAAAAGTCATATCTGGTCTAGTACAATGCATAAGGTACATTAAGGTACCTATAGCACTAGCATATTCAAGTTGTGCAACTTCTTTACCAGAATTTTCAGATAATTTAACACTTGAGTCAAATGGTGTGTTAAATTCTTTAAAGGCAAAATACTTGAACTTTAGAAGCATCTTATCAACATAATGCTCCTGACATAATACATAACCCTCACTATGTTTTCTCACTTTTATACCTAAGATAGTATAAACTTCTCCAATATCTTTCATCTTAAAATTTGAAGTCAGATACTTCTTGGTTTCAAGTATTCTAATCATGTTTGTACCTATGATGAGCATGCCATCAACATACAAACATACAATTACACCATACTCTTTGGTGAACTTAGAGTAAATGCATTTATCAGCACCATTGTGTCTAAAATCATGAGCTAAAATGCATGAATCAAATTTCTGATGCCATTATTTAGGTACTTGCTTTAAACCATGCAATAATTTTGTTAACTTGCACACTTTTCTTTCATTTCTAGGAAGGATAAATCCTTCAGGTTAATCCATATACACTTCTTCATCTATATCACCATTTAAAAATGCAGTTTTAACATCCATATGATGAATATGTAGGTGATAAATAGAAGCCAAAGCCATAAAAATTCTTATAAAAGTAATTCTGGCCACAAGTGCATGTGTCAAAATAATCAATACATTCCTTTTGTCTAAAACTTTTGGTTATCAGTCTTGCTTTAAAAGTTTGTACTGAATTGTTAGTATTGTTCTTACGTCTAAAGACCCATTTGCAGCCAATAGATTTTGAACTCGGTGGTAAATCAACTAATCTCCAAATGCCATTAGACATTAGTGAATCCATCTCATCATTGATGGCTTCCTTCTAAAATGCAGCACATTTTCTCTATCTCCTTCTACTAAGAAAATAATAGATTGAGATGAGATATGGTCTTGATCCAAGCCTTTTTATTTTCTTCCTTGTTTACTCCTTCTAGGCTCTTCATTAAGAGTCGTATGTCTTTTGGCATTGTTTGGTCGCTCTATTCCCAGATTATGATTAAATTCCGAACTTTCAGTACCTACACTCCCAGAATCTCCATGAAATTTTTGTTCAAAAAATTCCACATCACGAGATTCTATAATTGTGTTAGACTCTATATCGAGAAGTCTATAGACTTTGCTATGCTCAGCATATCCAACAAAAATACTTTTCATTGCCCGAGGACCTAACTTAGTCCTCTTAGGGTCCGGAACCCTATAATAAGCCAAACACCCCCACACTTCAGGTATGTCAAATTTGGCTTTCGCCCTTTCCATAATTCATATGAACATAAATTAGTTTTCCTAGAAATAATACGATTATGTAAGAAACAAGCAGTATGCAAAATTTCTCCCCATAAATTCAAATGTGCATTTGTATGCACGGTCATACAATTTACCATTTCTACCAAAGTGCGATTCTTTCTTTCGGCCAAACCATTTTGTTGTAGCGTGTAAAATGCAAATTTTTGATGTATAATACCATGCAATTCACATAAATTATCGAACTCATGCGAAAAATATTCTGTATCTTTGTCACTTCTTAAGACTTTAATTTTCTTATTTAGTTGATTCTCAACTTCATTTTTGTAAATCTGAAACTTGCTGAAAACTTCATCTTTTGATTTCATAAGATAAACAAAAGTATATTTAGAAAAATTATCTATAAATGTGACGAAGTACCTTTTTCCACAAGTTAAATTTCCATTTAATTCACATACATCCGAATGCATCAATTCCAAAATTTTAGAATTTCTTTTAATACCAGGAAATGATTTCTTTGCCATTTTAGACTTAGTACAAATTTCACATTTATCACAAACAGAATCATGATAATTTATTAAACCATATCGACTCATATTTTTTATCGATTTGAAATTTAAATGTGCTAATCTACTGTGCCATAAAGAAAAAGGCTCAACAATATAAGTAGAAGTTGTGTCATTCTCATTAATACTTAGTTTAAACATTTCGTTACAACCATAGCCTTTTCCAACAAACATCCCGTTCTTAGTTAAGATTAACTTGTCGGATTCAAAAACAACCTGAAAGCCTCTGTTACAAATGAGATCAACATAAACTAAATTCTTCCTCATATCGGAAACATGAAAAACATTCAAAAGAGTCAGCGTCTTTCTAGATGTGAAATTCAATTCTACATTTCCCTTTCCAGCAACCTTAGTATGATCATGGTTTCCCATTTGCATCTCTTGGCCATCCATCTTTTTATATGTCTTGAACAACGATCTGTCCTTGCACACATGAATCGTGGCCCCAGCATCAAACCACCATCCAGAAGAGGTATTTTCCATATTGATTTCAGTCACCATTGCCACGAGAGATTCTTCCACTGCATTTGTAGATGCTTTTTGCTTCTTGAAGCGGCATTCTTTAGCATGATGACCTTTCTTGACACAGTTGTAGCACTTGTTGTTCTTGTTCTTATTGTTTCTCTTTCTTTTATTGTAGGGGCGATTAGCACCATTATCATTACCAAATTCAACATTGTGAACATTTGACTTAAAAGAATTTTCTCCCCTCTTGTCCTAATTCGTTGTTCCTCTTCAATACAAGGATGTTTTTGAATATGTTCAAGGGAGAAGTCTTCTGCCTTATGCAAGAGTTTTTTTCCATAATTTTTTCAAGATGGTGGCAATTTTGCTATAATCGCGCCAACTTAGAATGATTGAGGAAGTCTAATGTTCATAGCACTGATATTGTTAACAATTGTTTGCAAATCATGAATCTGGTCTAATATCGGTTTGCTATCAGTCATACGAAAATCATAGTATTTAGCGATCAGAAACTTGTTTGTACCTTGCTCTTGGACTTTATACTTGCATTCCAGTGCATTCCAGATTTAGCAATTTTTTATTCTTTGTAGAAATCAAATAAGCGATTTGACAACCCATTCAAAATGAGGCCACGACAAAGCAATGCATCCTCAGCGCGTTTAAGCCTTCTTTGAAGTTATCAGTTTCAAATTCAGGAGGTTCTAGAATGGCTTCAAGGTTCGGGTTCAGAATGTAATATAACTTTAGCGTTGTCAGAAGAAAAATCATTTTGTCCTTCCAGCGATTGAAATTGTTTCCATCAAACTAATCGAGTTTCATAAAGTCCTGGTTAACCATCTTCATAGTTGTGTTCTTCGCTGCCTCCATTCTTCAAATTACGTTCTAAAATTGTTAGAAAAATAATTGACAGAAAATTTCGAGGCGTATCTAAAGACACTATCTTTAAAAAGTAATTTGTCCCCACTATTAAAGTCTGCTGTCGGGTTCTAGCAAATCGTTTTCAGGATACAACGAAATATTTTAATTGAAGAACAGCAACCAGCAAACGTTGATGAACTTTCACGAAATCTTACTTAATAGAGAAAAGGATTTTTTATTGAGAGATAAGAGTTTTTTTTTTTTTTAGAAAACGGGTTTGAGTTTTTAAAAAGATAGAAAGGTGTCTTTTCGGAAAAATACATCTTTTCAGAAAACTTTTAAAAAATTCGTTATTTAAAAATAATACATTTTGGACAAAAGGCACATTTTGAGAAATAACCGAAAATAATTATTTATTAAATTAATCTGTTTAATCAATTTAATATAAATCGTTGATTAGACGACCCATGATAAAAAGACCAAATGATATTTAATAAACCACGCGATGCCTACGAAGGCATGCAAAGGCGTGCGTGAAAATTTGCGCGGGGTGCAATTATGGACTCACTCATACATGAGCTTAGCCTACACTCTTACCATACACCAACCTTAGCTAATCAAATCATAACAAAATATTTTCATATATAAGCTCAAAAGCTAGCCACTTCCCAACCAATTTAGGATAAAACCCACACTTTTTATGCAATCAAAAAATGAGCTTGGCTCAACAACCACCCCTACTGTCACCCATTGCTACCTCTGATCACTATCATCATCCATCCGAAGCACCTACCATCCACAGCCCATAGGAAAAAAGGAAGTTACTGAGGAAGGACAAAACAACTACCTATCACCTCTAGTTTTGTGGACGCGCTTGCACACGCCCAATGCTACACAATGTTCATCCACATTGACTTCACAATCATCACAGCTACTATTAGAACCACCAACGATGGTAGCTATCCAAAGCCCTTCATCACTATCTATATATAGAGAGAAATTTGGTGCTTAGGATTTATTCATCGCATATTATGTTAGTTTGTGTATTTGGATGTCTTTCGGCCACGTGGCACCTCGGAGGTCCACATATTACCTACGAGTTCCTTGTCTTCAATGAGCGAGCCTTGCCTATGAGCGTGCGAGCCACCTCCTCCATGTGTCCCTCCGAGTATGCGAGCAACTACGGCTCCACCTTACCGCTTTGGCTTCATCATAGCTCCATGTTTGGGTACAAGGAATCCTATGCTTCCAGCATCAACACTATATCCTAGTCTAGGGAGCAGGGCCTAAGCACTTCGGCTTAAGACTATAGGAGGCACGTGGCTGAGAGGCTAGAACAAGGAGTTTGTAGCCCAAAGCACTTCACTTGACTTGTTATAGAGAGTGAGAGGGGTGTTGACCAAGGCATCAAACAATTGGGAGCTTGTATCATACAAACCTCACGGTCTGCATATGATACGTCTTATCATATATCAAATTTACCACTCGTAGTCTCATGATACAATCCTCAAAGTCTGAATAAGCTGAGACATCCTATTTGTCGAGCCAATAAGGGGAGGCTAACTGACTTAAAGTGAACCGACCTGTTCTTTGTCTCCATCCATAGAGAGACGACCATAAGCTCTTCTAAGACATACAATTCACGAAGCCCCAAACCCCTCAAGAAACTCATATTTCCAGTTAACTACTCAACTCTCTCTCTCTCTCTCTCTCTCTCTCTCTTTCTCTCCCGCGCTACAAAGTAAGAATCTTGTAAGAACTTTGCTCCCATCGAGAAATAACCTCGCTTATAACTATAATAAAACCTCTCAAACATATAAATATCAAAAAAACAAAACAAAAGTTACAAAATTAGAGAAGTCTATAGAATTAATAAGATTATAAGATAAAATTAACTCAAATATATAATAGTACTTTATATTTACATAATATTTATTCATATGTACAAAAGATAATTTGTATTTGATGCAATCTACAATATTTATTCATATTTTAACATGTATTACAATTAAATAAAAGGATATTTCTTAGAATATATGAAATATATAAACGTTTCCATAGGTGCTCCCAATTTTAGACTATTCTATATGCCTTTGCTCTCCCCCTCCACCCGCCGCTCCTGTTCTCGCTTCCACTCCCACTTTGTGCAGTTAAGGTCCCCAGCCATAGTTATGCACTCGAGCTAAGGTCCTCAGCCATGGTTCCGAGGTTTAGATGGTCTGGGAGTCCTGGGGTTTCGGGTTTCTAGAAGCTTGGAGTCCCAGTGGTCTGGAGTCTCGTAGTTCTGGGGTCTAGAGGGTCTGAGATCCTGGGATCCTGGGATTCCGAGGGTTCGGGATCTCGGTGGTTTGAGGGCTCGGGGTCCAGGGTCTCAGTGGTCTGGGATCTTGAGGTTCTTGGGGTCCAGGGGTGCCGAGGTGCTTGGGGTTCGGGGACTAGGGTTCGGGTGGTGCGGGGTCTCGGGGGTTCGGGTGGTGTGGGGTCCTGAGTTCCTTGAGATCCGGGGGAGCCGAGAGTCCGGGGTCTAGGGATCCCAGTGTTTTGTGGGTTTGGGGGTCTAGGGTCCGAGGGTGCTGGGGGTTCGGGGCCCAAGGTCCAGTGGTCTAGAGGTGCCGGGGGTCAGGGGGTTCAGAATCCAGGTTCAGTGGTTTGGGGTTTCTAGGGTCCCGTGGGTTCGGGGGTCCGGGGTCCCAGGGTTTGGGGGTCTTGGGTTCTTGGGGTCTAGGAATGCCAGAGTCCAAGGTCCCAAGATCTGGAGGTCTTGGGTCCTTGGGGTCTAGGAATGCCAGAGTCTAAGGTCTGGAGATCTCAGGATCCCAGTGGTCTAAGGTCCCGAGGGTCCGGGAGGCCTAAGGTCCAAAGGTGGGGTCCTGGGATCCCAATGTTCTGGGGTCCCGAGGGTTCGAGAGTGTCAAGGTCCCGGGGGTCCTAGAGATCCTAGAGATCCAAGGTCCTAGGGATTTGGGTGTTCTCGAGGATCCGAGGGTTTGTGGTCTGGTGTCCAGTGTGCGGGAGTTTGGGGGTTACCGCCACCATTGTTTTCACCGCCACAATTGCCACCAATTCTAACACTATCATATCCACTAGCACCATCATTTTCAAAGTCGCAATCAAACACAAAAAATATTTTTTAGAAAATATTTTCTAAATATATTTTTCACAAAAAGTATTTTTCTAATAAAAATGTTTTCCATCGAAACAAACGGAGCCTCAGTGAAACTTTTGGTGCTCATTCATCACAATCTTTTATGGACCAATAATGCATGGCAGTGGATCCACAATTGACTGAAAAAGTAGTTTCATCAAATGAAGAGTCTCTTGAACATATAGATGTGCTCAACTTGTCCCATCTTATTAATTGCCCACCAACCAATGATTTTATCAAGCCAGAGCATATTGCTTTTGTTGGTGTTGAAGATTTTATCTGGATTAACAAATCATATTTGCAGTGGCGATTTCAGAAATTTTTGTTGATGGGGCCATTTAGAATTAATCATATGTTATTCGCACAATATAAACAAAATTAAGTCTTTTCAATCCTCCCTCCTTCCTCTTGTAGTGTTACTGATTTTTCTTGTAAAAATTTGTTCATATTGTCTAAAGCCAACAAAACAAATAATAAAATAATAAAATTCAGCTGCACATTGAAATCTAAAAGCAATATAAAAAGCACTAAATTTGTAAAGCAATTTGGCAAATTTTGTCACACAAATGATCTTACACAATTCTCAAACAATTAATCAATAACCACTAATTATCAATGAAGAAATTAACATTTTTCATACTACAAACATAGTTTTTTCATCAAGTATTTGTAGATTATTTTGGCTAATAAAACATATAAATGCATAAAGTATTTGTAGGTTATTTGAAATTTGTACTTTGAATATAAGTAATTTAAAAAGTATGTATATTTATGTGGCTGTGAAGACATGTTGATATTGTTTTATGGGGTCAAATGTAATTTTTTTATGGGGTCAAAGATTTTTAAAATTTATAAATATACTATAATAATATTTATAAAAAAATTGTAATGGGGTCATTTGACCCCACACCCATAGTGGTGCCGTCCCCCCAGCATATTTGTGAATTTTGTCAATTGCTTCACAATTTAGATTAGTTGGCACATAAAGAACTTGAAGCAGTTGGCGTATTCACAATATTTAATTATTTGGCATGACATAAATCAATATTTCAAGGCAAACTCGAAGTTGAGTTCTTTTTTTTTTTTAGAGGAGGATAATGATGCAGATAGTAGGGGACCTAAAAGATCAATTTTTTAAATTGGTTAATTATTGTATTTTATTATTTTATATCCAATTTTCTTCTGGTATTAGGTTTCTTGATTTATTAGAAATTTAAATAAATATCAATTAAGATTTTATTTTTCTCTTTTTAGTTTAGGATTATAAATATTTATGGATTTTAATTTTACTTTCAATTAATTAAGAATTCTAGTTTACTTTTTAATTAGGGTTTTAGGCCTAAATGGCCCTCTTGATAGACTATTTAGGGTTGAATGAAAAGTTATGTTTAAGGCTATAGCTTTGTATTAGGGTTGAAACCCATTTGTGCTACCCTTCTTTCATTTCTTATCCCTCCACATGTTGTATCAAGTAGTTCTCTAGTGTTTTAGTTTACCAACTGTGAAATCATCTGATACACGGCCCCCATTGGATGTGACGGCTGCATTGCTTGTACTGTTTTTTGTTTTCAAATAAGAAAAGAGATCCAAGTTCAACACTGTGTGCTAGATGTACTAATTTTCCTCTTTTATGATGAAAATAATCTTTTCTTGTCAATTAATGGAACCTTCTGGCATCCATTTTGAGAATATTCCTGCCCTAATGATGAGCATTTGAGTTCTGCAGCAACTTGTTTCAGAAAAAAACCTGATAGTGAGAGAGGAGGCGTGCCGAATTGGTTTACTTTTTGGAGGATTTACTGGATCTTATCATGCCCTAAGATGTTTGTTGAGAAAGTTGAGAAAGAAAGAGACACCATTAAATGCGTAAGTTTCACGTAGAAACATTTTCTGTATATCTTTGCTTTTTGCTTATTGTTTACTATTTACTTTCTTGATTTCATGTTTTTGAATGTGAATGATTTGGAGTTGTTATGAAAGCTCTTGATGCATTCTATATTCTGCCCATGTATGTGACTTTGTTAAAGGGGATGATGGAGCAGGATTTTAGCAGGTTCAGCAGCAGGTTTGTCTATTTTAGCATTGGATGATTCCAATCGGAGGCGTACCCTTGCCCTGTATCTTTTGGCTAGGCTTGCCCAGGTGCATCACTTAATGTTCCATTTGGTAGACGAAAAACAAAAAATAGTAAATGTTACCAAATGAGGCCTTATAGAATTCAGTTTTTAACTATCTATGTGTTAAACATATTTTTGTTTATTGTAAACGAAAAACAAAAAATAGTAAATGTTACCAAATGAGGCCTTATAGAAATCAGTTTTTTGTTTTCTGTTTTTTTTTTTCCTACCCTGCCATTTCAATGCAATTGTTCATTCTGTCAGTGTGCCTATAACTCTGCGAAGTCCAACAACAAGTTTCACCTGTGGGGAAGCCATTGGCAACATGGAGATTCTTTGCTTTTTGCTTTAGCATGTGCACAGGTAACAACCTGATTTTTCTCATTGGTCTACATAACAACAATTTGCCCATCTCCCAAATGCAAGGCAATATCCTCATCTTTTATATCCTATGTCAGAAAGTTTTTTCAGGTATATTTTATTTAGTGTTGAAAATACACACTTGTAGAGTTGTAGTTCTCCACACACGTCTTGGATAGAAGTCGTACCAAGTGCACAAGGCTCTTGTTTATATGAAGGTCCGGAAGAGGTTGTAGATAGGCAATCTCCGCGCATACATGTGTGAATATTAACGTAAAAATGTATAGATATGTGAGCGCATGTGCATGGTTGTTGGATTCTGTTTGGAGATGCTTCCAATGGTGAATTTTCATTTCTACTTCTTTGGTGGGGAGGAAAATTCTCTGTTTTTGGACTTTTCTACGTGTAGATGTGAAATGTTGGTTCTCTATGTTAACTAGCTATTAAAACTCAGTTGAGATTTTCCATATTTTTTCTACTTACAAGGATTCTACTGCAATCTCCGTACAATAAGTTGATTTCATATGTTTTTGTCGTCATCATTTTCATATCCAGGTCATGTATGCCTTTGTAATGCGTCCAGAGAGCTTGCCGAAATCATATCAAGATTTTATCCAGAAAACAGGGCCAGTTGCGCGGCCTACATACAAGGCTGTGAGGGATTGCTGTAGAGGTTACCCCGTGGATGTTGCCTCACTATCTGCTTACCTATCTAACAAAAGTGGTTCCAACTTTGGAAAGTTGGAAGAATTTCCTTCAATCATTCCCTGTTCAATCATTCACCCAGATTCAAATTCATGTCTAGCTCACAATGCTAATGCAGCATCAGGAACTTTCAGGAAAACATTTCCGCTTTATTTCTCTTTGACATTTGTACCATTTGTTGTTCTGCACCTGCAAAAGGTACGCCATTTACTTTTGACTTTTCATTAACTACTACATTTCAAGAAGCTAATATTGGCACTGTTAAATGAATTTCCAAGCCATATGTTGGCTTCAACTAGTGCAGTGTGAATACATAGGCAATGGTTAATTTGTACAATATATCATGGAGAATCACTTCTATCTTTTTTACTTGGTGGAGAATGGATTTATGTTCCTTTGTTTGAATATGAACAATAGGGTTATTATATTAGCCCAACGATATATAATCTATGGTCGTATTGATTAATTCCCACGTGAACACATGCCTGTTGTCATCCCAAAATGGAGACCTTGTGTCTTTTCTGTTTTCTCTAACGGGGTTCAATCCACTTTATGTTGAATATGAACTGTGAAGTATCCTAGTGACTGTGTTATGTAGATCTCTCTGTTTTATCAAGAATCAACATGTCAGTTTGGAGCTTTTTGTGTTTGACGTGTCTGTTTTGGGCCACAATTAATTTTTGGGGGTGCTTATTTGGGTTATCACACTGGTTTATTTTGCATCAACTTTAGTTCATGGATGCCCCTGTTCGCACCTGTTGGCATGCTGTTAAAGGAGCTGTTCGATCAACAGCATTTTTGTCAGCTTTTGTAGGAATATTTCAGGTAGTCGTTTGTTCATTGTCACTTTTATTTGCATTAAGAATTTGCATGACTATATATGTAAACTTGTCTGTGGAATTGCTAGGGGGTTATATGCTTGCATAGAAAGGTGTCATCAAAGGACCACAAGCTTGTGTATTGGGTTGCAGGTGGAATTTCTGGCCTTTCCTTACTACTGGAAAAGAAAACTAGACGCGCTGAACTAGCTTTGTATGTTCTTCCTCGAGCTGGAGAATCTTTGTGGTATATATTAGTGAATCGCCATCTGCTTCCAAACATCAAGAATGCTGAGGTATTACTTTTTTACCACTGTTTTAGCGTTGACTTGAAAACATGTAGCAGTTCTAATTAGGCTTATTTGGTGTTTGGAGGAAGCTATGTTACATGGATTCTTTTAAATGCATAAAGTACCAGTGCCGAACACTCGACCAACACGCTCGATCCTTAGATAAGGGTATAAGACGTGTTGACATTTTTAATTGAACATTCACCTAGTAAACTTATTTAGTAGTTTGAGTTTCCAACTATGTATAAACTCTCATGGTATGCGTGAAATAATTTACGAAACCTTGTAAGGACCTTTTATCCTAAAAAATAAAAGAAATATATAAGAAATATGAATATTTTGTCATGTCCCAGTGTTTTTGACATAAGAATTAAAAGAATGTCATTTAGACACATACTCGTACCAAGCTCTTGTACTTGGGTCCATGTAACATTGGGAGAAAGTGATGCTAAAAATGATATGGAGAAACTACTTCATTATGCTGTTCTTTGCAAGCTTCAACAATGTAGGTACTTTGGCAACTGCAACTATAGTTTACATTCTTGAGATACCTGCCTTATTTATATCAACCCTCTTCTGCGCCATCTTTGAGAAAAGTCTGTAAATTCTTCAATTATTTATGTCTTGCCTTAATTCATTTGCCCACAAATCCATTGAAGTCTCACAGAACAAATTATGTTATTTATTGAAAGTTGTTTGGAATTGTTTCTTTGTGCCATTTTAATTATTATTATTTTATATCTTGTTCAAATAGTAGCTTTTGATTTATGACAAAGGCCACAAAGATTGTAGTTTAGTTTTATATGATTTTATTCTTGATACAGGTGGCTCTATTCTGTTTATGCATGGGGGGAATAATGTATTACTTGGAACATGAACCAGACACCATGGCTCCATTTCTCAGAGGCTTGATACGTCGCTTCCTTGCTAGCAGACTCAGCAATCCGGGTCCTTTATCAAAGCGAAATGCTTCTTACACATATCTTCAAGCTCTCAATGCCATGAAAAAACCAACATTGGAAGAGAACCGAGATCTTGAAACTTCAGCTTCCAAGAAGTACAATCTTGAATCCATACCTGGACTTTGAGCACCTTTTTTTTATTCCAATTGCTCATTCACCGTCGCTATGAAAGCTGAAGCTGGACCTTTCCTTTTTATTGCCTTCATTTCCAATTTGTTGCCAGAGCAGAGCAGCGCTGCTCTAGCACACTATATTGAAACCCAACCCGAGGGAATAGCGGATATTTTACGTCGTTCTGGTTATAATCAACATTATTGGATCCGGGAGATTCAATTCTGATTCATTTTTGGTTCTTGTTTTTCTAAAAATTGCATGTCTTCAACTAAAGTGTCCTTGGCGGAACAGAAGTTGAAAAGAAATTAAATTCCTAAGGGTTCTGGAGGGATTGCATTCATGTGTATAAATAAGAACAGCTTGTATTGTTTTCACAGTGACCTCCCTGTTGTGCATGGAAGAATTGTGGCCATTAATCTATATCCTCTCATTTGGATATGAACTTCAGTACAATTGTCTATGAGTACATGTTGAATCTTGATCATATATTCCTCTAGAATACAAGAGGTTGACTGCAAATAGTATAGCTCTTAAAACTCTGCACAAGAAGTTTGAGTTCAGAATTCCAACAAAAAAAACACCCTTTCAATTTGCTATATCATTTCACTCTGTGCCTTAACCTTTTTATACTGATAAAACTTAGCAATTTTAGCCAAAAAATTAAATTTGGATCAAAGTAGATTATTTGGTAATTTAACTTTTAAGTTAAATTTTTTTAAGTTGGTTATTTGGATAAAAAGTTAATTTTTTTATTTTTTGTTCAAATTGGATAATTTTATCATTCTATATATTTGATATTAACAATTAAATGTAGTTAGTAGTGATAGTAAATAAGTTATGAATAAAAGGTATTGTTGTATTTTAAAAGTGATAGGAGTTTGAATAGAATATTCTGTGAGTTTGTGTTTTGATTTGATTTTTTAATTTTTTATTTTTTTTTATTTTTTTCGCTAAATAGACAATTTTAACTTTTTTACTTTTTTAACTAAAAAATCTAAATTGTCAATCATGCCCAAAAAATTCACTCCATTCCACTTTACCACTAACTATTATTCAGGTCTAACTTTCACTTTACTGCTACTAACTATTATTTCTTCCACTTCCCACTTACAGCTGAAAAATTCTTATACCAATTATTTATTTAGACAGGCGAGGAATTGACAAGCCCATTATTTCTTTCAATAGCCATTATTTATATTAAAATAATTCTCTTACCTAAGATTTTCCCACTCTTTTAATATTAAATTAACAAAAATAAAATCATTGAACAAAGAGGGATATTACGAGTCATAAAAGGTGTACTCTATATTGAACCTCTAGTAATGACAGAATAATCTTTAATTCAAAATAGTTTGATCAACATTAAACTGTGACTGCTTAGGAGAAATAAATTACTATTACTCACACGTAATATATGTAAGTGTTGACATGAGTTTTAAATAATTAGCATATTATAACCTTGTGCTTGTACCTGTTTACATGAGCATATAGACTTCACTTTCAAGCTCATATGGGTGAAATTTGTAAAGAATGCTTATGTAACTTTACGCTCCACTCATAAGAGCCATAAATATTCACTAAGAGTTTATTTTTTAACTCATCAACCAAAATGTTACACGACAAATGCACCCACAATTTAAGAATGGACAAAATAAATTGGGAGAGGCTAGATATTTGTCTTGTTGACATCCATGTCAGCATGAGAAGAGTCCAGCTCGGCATCTAAGGGAGCCGAATGAGAATATGGACCGAGCTTATGTAGTTCACCAGATCGAGCTCAGGCATGTGCGAGGCTCGAGCGACTGAGAAGCATGGCAACCGAGTTCGAAGTTGGTTAACAGCTCAACCAACAGAAGTCGAGCATCCCGAATCCCAATGCAGTATCATTCGAGCTTAGAGCCTACGGAGCACGATTATTTTAGACCGTGATACGCCTGCTTAGGCCTGACATTTCTATCATGGTGTCAGTGGAAGTAGAATTACCGTTAGAATTAAAGTGCCAGGAGTTGACTTTACCTAATATAAAATTTGAAGATAAGTGGGTAGTCTGACATGACAAAAGGAATATACGGAGTGATGGTAAACTATGATACTCTTGATGGGTCTCCATAAAGTTCTAGTAGCTATACCTTAACAAAGAAAGAACGACTCGACCAACCTCAGGTCGGGTTAGGGCACATAACTATTAGGATTGTATACTAAAAATTATAATTTTTTATTTTAATATTTAATTTTACTTTTTAATAAAAAAAAATTTATTTTATGAGAATCTTAATGAGCAATGTATGTATTTTATTATTTATTCGATGCCATGCATGAATGTCTTTTATTTTACATAATATTTAATCTGGTGTGTAGAGTTCGACTTGCACACGGAAGACCAAATTAAAGGTTCTTGTGGAATACAAGTTTTTGGTTCACAGTTTAGATGGGATTGGACAAACTATCGGTACGACTGTAACACAGAATTTTAGTAAACATGTCTTGGTTACATGGAACAGATAATAGCGTCGTCTATTGTTCCAACTTACTGTGATAGTACACTTTATGTGTATTGAACAGTACCACGTTGGGATAATTAATTTTATACTTACTATATAAATTAATTCACACCATATAATTATTATGAGTGTTTATACTCTTAATTATGAGACAATTAATTATTTACGTATATTTAATATTTGTTATTTTGATTCATTAAATAATGCAATCTTTTATGGGTCTATAATCCCAGTGAGTTGGATAACGATATTGATTATATGGTGAATATTAGTTATTAACGGAATTCACGTGCTGAAAGGTTGGGATTGACGATATCCCTTAAAGAAACTTATAAGTTTTGACCTTGCCAAACCCCACAGGTAGACTTAATTATTCGACAATCAAATAAATTAAGCGGAAGATCTTAAAAAATTTATTTAATAAGTCGATTAAATATAATTATCAGTAATTTAATTTAATCGGCGAGTATCGTGAATCTTAACGTGGGGAGAATAAATAAGTATTTAATAATATGAGCTCGAATATTCGGTTTTAAGAATATGGCTAAGAGTGTAATTATAATTTTTTAGTGAAATAAATTATAATTAATATTTTTATGAAATTATTTTTGAGTTGAGGTGAATTTTCATAATTACAATGGGAGTCCAAATCATATTTACTTCACAGGTTCCTACTGTAACCTATTTATATGCTATTATAAATACTAACGCGATATAATTTTATATTATTCAGTCAGTGATTAGGTGGCTAGGATTTTTACGTTATCTAAAAACCTTAAACCTAATCAAGAAAGTTTTGAAAAACACGATAGATGAAAATCCACACTTTATTCATGTTTAGAGTTCGGGATTACAACTGAAGTCTTGTGTCGGATATTTGACTAGAAGTCAAAAATCACAACGGATCGTTGACTGAAAATTATTGCAGCAATCGAAATTATTCAACCAAATTTCGAGAGGTATAATTCTAAAACTAATTTTTGGAGTATTACCGAATTTTATTTTAATTGTTTGATATCAAAAAATTTTAATTTGGAGCCAGCTTTTGTGTTTACCTGTCCAGTTATGTTTTAATTAAAATCATAGACATAATAATCTTATAATTTTGATAGTTTGCCCCAATAGTAGCTCAATTCGGGTTAATTAGAGAAAAAATTAATTTACCCCCCTCGAGTTAATATTTTAATTCCGTCGACCCTAATTGCTCTAATCGCTCTTCAAAATATACATGCATTTAAAAAAAAAATTTAATGTGACATTTCACATAGAGAGATAAACACACCATTATATACAAGAAAAGCATCATTTGGTGTTTCTTAAATGTGAAATTATATGAATTTTTACTATACTCAAAAATGTTTTTAAAAATTTATTTTGTACAATTTAAATGGCTTTTCTCTTTTAAATATTAATGACCAAATTTAAAAATCACATCTTATCTCTAATTTCTTAATAATTAATTGAGTTACAAAATTATATTGCACATACACATATGTGCACCCTGGTTACTTAATTATTAGAGGAGATTAAGAAACGGGAAAAAGAAAAAAAGAAAAAGAAAAAGAAAAAGCAGTAGACTCACTTGACTTTTGAATTTTTTTTAAAAAAAATTAAATTATATTAGTTTTATAACAGATAAGATAAATAGTAGAGTTAAATTATATTAATTATAATTAAATTACAAGATACAATTATTATTAACTATTGTAGGAAATAATAAATGTTAATTTTCTCCTATTTAATATTTTACTTACTATATAAATTTTTTAATAATTTGTATAAAAAATTAACCAGCCAAACAAATAATACAACTACATTATATTATTTTTTAGTCGAGTTATAATTAAATTATAAAATTAAACAAAAAACTGAATTGAAATATTTTCTGGCTTACTCAAAAAAAAAAAAAACTATTTTTGGCAGTGTCAGGTCCAAACAGCGAAAGAGAACTCCTTTGGTCACTATACGAATAGAGATTGAGAATAGCTTGATCCGGTGCACCAAACTGGGATACGACTACCCACGTCCCAAACACCCTCTCAACTCCAGTCCGGTGTGAAAAAAACCCTAGATAAGCCCCTATAAATTCGAAGCAACCAACCACCAGTCTCTGACCACAAGTTTGTGCTCCATCACTCTGCTGATTCCTTGGGTTTTTCTGTTCTACAATTTACGGATCCAAACTCCTTTCTCGACTACTTCGTCATTTCTTCCTCGATCGTTCTTTTTTGTTTTATTTTGTTTTATTTTTCTATTTCAAGTTTCAAATTTGAAAGAGATCGCGATGATGACTCCGTGAAATTCAAGCTCAACAGACTGGAATGCAGGTTTTTCTGTTCTACAATTTACGGATCCAAACTTCCTTATCGACTACTTCAGTTTTTCTTCCCCGATCGTTCTTTTTTGTTATTTCTTTTTCTATTTCAAGTTTCAAATTTGAAAGAGATCGCGATGATGACTCCATGAAATTCAAGCTCAACAGACCGGAATGCAGGTTTCTCTCTCTTGGGAACTCTGCGTGTCGACTATCCCGCTGAACTGAGCGTCTCTCTATCTCACTGTTCTAAATTGCTGTGTCAAAATACATATAGGTATCCGTAATACGATTGTTTCGGTCAATATAAAATAATATCGATTTTAAAGATCTAAAATTTTGTTATATATTGATCAGGACGATACGTACCAGTTATAATATTTAAAATTTTGTCATCTTTTGATATATATATATATATATATATATATATATA
>JAOTRH010000025.1:18042530-18062970 GCA_034768845.1 Heliamphora exappendiculata | reverse complement strand
GTTGAAAGTTTAATAAAGATGTATTTTCTGGATCCCCGAGCATGGATTTTATGTCGGCGTTGGAAATTCTCCCAACAGTCTTTAACACGTTACAAAATTTTGCTTTACATAATTATTCAACAAGAGGAGTAATTGAAATTATGGTATAATGTCTTAATACTATTTTCTATTACAAATGAATTTTTTAGCATTTAACTTTGGATCATTGAAGTGTTTAATAGTACACTTAAAAGAAAGCTCAAAGAGTAATGATTAGATAATTGATTTATATGAATTTTTCTTGGTTAAAACCACATGTAAAAGTAACATTGTCAATAATTGATAAGATAATATTTTTATTTATTTATTTATTAAAAGCGATGTCTCTTTTGAAGTCGTAATAAATTTTTTTTTATACTTAACATAATGCTTGAAAGAATTCTTAAATAACCATATAATGGCCAAAAAGTTCTTAGTAAAGATTTCTACAAAATGTTTTGTTTTTCTATAGAAATATATTTATTCAAGAAAAGTTTCAAAAGATATTAATTGTAAATGAAAAGATTAATTGCAAAAAAACAAAAGATAAGTTTATATTCTCAAACAGGAACATATTAAAAAATAAATTAAAGATGGATATATAATGGTATAAGACATATAATGGTATAAGGTCAATGCTGTTGATTTGCTTCTAAATAAGGGGTCGAGCCTAACTATTTTCAATGAGCTGTTATCTTTGCTCTAAGTTTGGTATATTATGTGATAATTCTAAATAGTGTTCTTATTTAATATGATATTAATAAATTTTATAAAAATAATAATAATAATTTATCTTTAGAAGATAGTAAAGGGATAAAACATAATTTATATAGCCAGTGTTGTTTTGTAATTTATTAATTGAACATATCACATTATATAATTTATATAAGCGTCATGTTAACTATCGCCCATTGAGTGATAGTTAATAGGTTAATAAAAATAAATTTTATTTTAATATTAATACACTTTCAGAGGTAAAATTTACTATTTTTACAAATATTAACATATAATATATAAATATTTATATATTATATACTATTTATCTATCATTTATTAAATTATAAATAAATTTTTTTTTTACATAATACTTTAGAACTACTTAATAATTTTCCGGTGAGCATGACTAGAATTTCCTTTCCCTTGATTCATATCACATCAATAATTCGAGCTTGGAGGTCAAAAAAGCCTTTTTGTTGTCCACCACCCCAAATCACGAGTCAGTAAAAAGCTTTTTTTTATTTATTTATTTTTTTCAACTTCCAACCAGAGAGAGGCAAAGGCAATTAATAATTAGTATTATTCGGTTGAAAAAAGTTTTGGATTTTTCGTTTTCATTAAAGCCTGCGACGTGAAAGTTGGAATTTCCGTTTCCTTTAAGCTTTGCCACGTGTACACGGTGGCATGGCCGCTTTGAGCTACTACATCCACTCAAAAACTTCATCTAGTGCATATTAGTCTAATTTTAAATAAATTTAAAAATTAAATCAATAGAGATGATTTTAAAATTTTTGATATTGAAATCAGATCATCGTAGTTCATTGTAGTAGTTGTAGAATTGAATTTAATTAATTTGTAAAAAATGGTTCAATTTTAATTTTTTATTCTTAAAGTTTAAAATTAATTTTGCTAAATACATAATTTAAATAAAATATTTTTAAATTATTACTCAAAAATTTGAAATTAAAAATTAAATATAAATAATAAGCGCAGATTTAATGCATCAATAACAAAAAATTAAAAATTAAATATTCTCAAATTGTCACTCAGGAACAAAAAAATTATTATTCTGTGCGAAACACTTGTAAATTTTATATGCACGTAAACGATTAGAATGTATTGTATATAGTTTTCGACGATTTTCCTTATTTTTATATGTTTCTATAGTTGGGAGGCGGTGGTGGAATTCATGAGGTGGTGGCGCTATCTTGTGTGGGCGGTTTCGTCTCTCTCATTCCGACAAGTGCACCCTTTCACTCCCTGCCACGTGGCTTCTTATTGTCACGGGTCCCCTCCTATCGCCACCAAAACCCACCACCCAATAAACCCCAACCCACTAACAATCCACTATGCCTTAGTTTGGTTACTGATTTTAATTTGATTTAAAGTTAATTTTTTTGCCTTGAGTTTAAAGTTTAAAAAATTTTAAAAATTTATTTATTATTTACAGTTTTTAGTCTATTTATTTTTTGATTTTTTTAATAATAATTTTTAATTTTACACGTTTGGCTTTTTCGCATTTGATTTTTTTGTACGTAGACTTAAAAGTTTACATTTAACTTATTTGACTTTTTTAGTGGTTTAAAAATTATTATTTTTTTAATTAAATAAATTTTCTAACTTTTTAATTAAAGTAACTTAAAATTAAAAATTCAGACTTAAAACTGCTAAACAAACACTACGTACCAAAAAATTATTACACTTTCGTTATCTACCCGACGACCTTTGCTCCTCTCGGTATGGTCGTTACTAAGTATAATTGAGTGAATTCAATTAAATTCCCTAAATTTTAAAAAGAAAAACAAATAAAATTCCTGTTAAGTTATAGTTTTGAATGTCATATTAAATAATGTATTGATTTTTTATTGGTATAATATGCACCGATATCGGTAAAATATCAAATATCGTTTTAAATTTATTACTATAAAATATTATATATATTTATAATAAATAATTTAATATAACACAATTATTTATTTAAAATAATATTTTAATGAATTAGCCTAAATTAAATTTTAATATCATTATTTCTAATAGTTAATTTGAAAGCAATAAGATATAAAATGTAAAATTTTTAATAATAATCTAACATTGATTAATTTTAAAACTCTTCTTTTAAGTTGTATTTGATATTTGAATTGAAGTATATAAGTAAAAAACAAAAGTAGAAATAAAAAAATAAGTAAAAATTAATTTTTTAAAAGAATAATTATGATTCAGTACGTATTTGATATTATCTGGTACATACCGGTATTAACCGACATGTTTGGTATAAATTTATACGAAATTAAATAGTTGGCATACTAATTTTATTTCAAACTAGTATATACTAATTGGTACGGTATCGAACGACATTAATAACTATGTGTAGCATATGCGCTGTTTTAAAAAATAGACTTGAAGTGAACAATTTTAAAAATGTTTATGCATAGCTGTTTGTTGAAGGAATAGTATATTAATGATTTAATTTTGTTAAATAATTTGGCAAGTTCAAATTATTTATATTAATATTGCGATGATATGTTATATTGTATTCTGTGCAATTTATTATTAAATAAATTAAGAAGAGAAAATAATTCTATATTTTCTGTCTATTGAAACTGTACAATATATGGCCTATTTATAGGCAAATAGGAATAAACAATAAAAAAATATAATAGAATAAAATTAAATCAGAATAAAATCAATCTAATCAATCTAATATTCTAATCAATTTAAATTTAATATTCCAACAATTATAATGCATGTATCTTTGTAGAATTTAAAATCTAACATAATAATATTAAAATTAATATAATAAATGACACCATTAAATAAAATTTTTGTCTACACCTAACTCTTACTACATAAATAATCATAATTTACACAATATTATAAATTATTTTTTATTTCTTAACTATTCAACAAAGATAATTATATTACTATCGTACAAATTTTATCACATGACATTTCTAGAGTAATCAATAATTATAACTAAATATAAATATTGCATGATGTGACATTTATACGTAATATTTAAAAATAAATAATTAATTCATAAAATAATAAAAACAACACACATAAAATACAACATTATTTGTACTCAATATAATCATCAAATATATATATATATATATATATATAATTGTGATGCTCCCAAGCTTCATTTCACAAGCTTCATCTCACCACAGTAATTACTACTCCCAGAAAAGTCCATAGGATTTTTTTCTCAAACAAAATAGAGATGCAACCGATGATTTGTTTTGTTCTCCTCCTCTTCTGCTTCCTATACGGCCGATCATGGGCATATAACCCCGGTGGTGGTGGTGGTGGTGGTGGTGGTGACGGCAGTGAAAAACCGGCGGAGTTGCCGGAGGTTTCTTCAGGCCCCAGTGGGGCAACCGGAACCCCAACTGGGGATAGTGGGTCAGGACATGGTCCTAATTGGGACTATAGTTGGGGGTGGGGTTCAAGCCCGGGAACTGGATGGGGTTATGGTTCGGGGTCGGAGCGGTCTCCAAATGGGTTTGGGTATGGTTTTGGTTCTGGGTATGGGTCTGGATCGGGATCGGGCTCTGGATTTGGGTACGGAACAGGCGGCGGCAGAGCTCATGGAGGCGGATATGGATCGGGAACTGGTCCTAGCGGTGGCAGTGGTGACGAAAATGGCAGAACGGGCCGATATGGCAACCGTTCACCAGCGGTCACTAAGAACCGGGACAACCGTGGCTAAAAGAGTGCCGGGTTAGTTTATGTGTACTTCAACTAATCTCAAAACTTTACAATTAAAAGCTAAACAAACTTACTATTGAGAACTCAAACTAGTGATCAATGCGTGTGCTAGAATTACACAAAGTTGTGCAAGTTTTTTTCTTATACATAAACAGAATGTACTCCTACCTAGTATTAGCTTAATGGGCAATACAGAGAGTTCTGCTCTTTTATCTAAACTGTCATCTATCTCTCTTATTGGATTTCTAATTTTTCAAATAAATAGAGAGATTTTTATCTTTTTATGATACTTATGGTAGTTATGATCGGAACTATTTATGTTATAGGGTTTACTAAAAGAAATATAAGTACAAAATATTAAATTAGTTAAACATTTAATATTTAATATTATATAGTCTGAACACGTTCTTCTTAAAAAAGTAAACGATTTTAAGATTAAATTGAGCAGCTTTTTTAGAATAAAGTGATTTAATTATTTAGTTTTTGAATTAATTTAATTTTTTATATGAATAACTTTTATAATGTGAATGATTTAAATCATTAAAATAAATCCATCGCAACAATTATAAGGTAAAAATGGATAAACCTTCATTCATTTGAAAAATGGAGAAAATCCAAATCCCTCTCGCACAGCACTTGAAGGAGTCTCCAGCTAGTTCGTCATAAATAATACGAGTTTTGCTTATTTTAGTGTTTTTTGAATTTTTTTATTATTTTAAATTAATTGAAAAAAATAAAATTTTATAATTAAAAAATAAAAAACTCACTAAATACAAAAATAAGCGAAAGATATTTGATTGGAGCGAAATCAATAGATATATTGCTCCTCGCGTTAAAACCCAAGAAATTTAATAAAAATATTGTAAATAAAGAAACTATCAGTGATAGTAGGCTACTTTTAAAACTATTTAGTTAAATATGTTTGTATTTTTTGTCTCTCTTATTTTGTCAACATAAGACTTTTGTTATATTATACAAAAGATACTAATATTTTTTGAATTATTACTTTTTGGTCCACTAAGCGTTTTGCTGCTCTTTTTTTTCGTGGATGTCACTGTTTGCTTTCGCCTGAAATGTTCTAACACTTAGCTTTAAGTTTTTTTGTTTTTGATACTCAGAAATAAGGTTTGCTTCAAATCCACAACTCAAATAATTTAACCGAGTTTTTCTGTTTGTTATTGCGGCTTTTCTTCATTTTTTGAAAACCAAACTCAAACTTACACTAGCTTTTGGAATAAAAAGGGTCATGTATATAGATTTTAAAGTTATAGGCAACTACTTACTCACATATAAACAAATGTTGGTAAAAAAATTGTTGAAAGAAAATAGATTTCGATTAAATTTTTGAAAGATGATTTTAAAGTTACAGGTAATCCATGCTCTTTTATAATCTAAAAGCTGTTTTAGCTCTAAATTCAAAATATTGAAACAAAAAATAAAATAAGATGTTGGCAAAATGCCAAAGAACCTTTTACACCTATACTCAAACCAGAAGATAAGATAGAATAAAATAGAATTCTAGTATACAGCCAAACAATTTTTGACAAATTAAAAAGCAAAACAGGACCCTCTTTTTGAAGAGATTATTTTATGACGGGTCATTGTCTAAGTGGTCCCGTCTTTCAATTAAACAGGTTGTCCAAATTTTATCATTCTTCATCTCTTTCCATGTAATCAACATGTTCAAAATCATCATCACCTATTTGCATCAATTGATGTTTTCAAATTTTCATATAACTAGTTAGTTTTTTCTGTGAGCATAATCCAGTAAATGACTATATTTTGATATAGGCTTGTAAGAGATGTTGCATCATAATCTATTACTTGAATGATGATTCTTTCGGTTGCAACAACCAAATTAAACCTTGGATGAACTATAAATTTATTCTCTACTAACCAACTTTTTTTATCCCAGCAAGATGTTCAGTTGTGGTTTTCATAGCATTGAAGAAATCGCCATGATTTTCTTTTTTAAAATTGCTCCAGAAATTGTCCAGGAGGACTTTTTTGGACAAAATGTAGTTTTTTTTTATTTGTTTTTAAAGTAAGATTTTTATTTAAAATATTTTGGAGGACCGTTTCACCAAATTTAAAACTATTTGATGTTAGTTTTTCAGTACTATTTTTGCAACTTTATCTAAAAGTTTCACCTTTGATTTTTCTTGAACCGAGTGCTTTTAGTTATACTCGAATCTTATAAGTCATTTCTCCTATCAATCCTTTTAAATGACTATTGAAATTCCTGCAATATGCTCAATATCAAATCTATAGTTAGCAAACTATTATCTTCAAGGAATTAATCTTTCCTTTAGAAACATATTTATCAAAAGTAGATTTTATAAATGTAATAAAATATTTACAATCTGTTTTAATTAAAAATCTTTTTGGCCTAACAAAATTTTTATAATTAAATAGAGTATTTCTTTATGGATAAAATTTCTTTTTCCATAGTGGTATAATTACACTGACTTGATTTAAAAGTTCCAGATGCATATTTAACGAATTTTCGCAAATTATTTTTGCAGATTTTGAGAATAAATTGAACAACTTTTTTAGAATAATGTGATTTTATTATCTAATTTTTGAATTAATTTAATTTATTATATGAATAATTTTTTCAATAGGAATGATTTGAATAATTAAAATAAATCGCAACAATTATAAGGTAAAAATGGATAAACCTCAATTTATTTGAAAAATGGAGAAAATCCAAATCCCTCGCACAGCACTCGGACGAGTTTCCAGCTAGTTCGTGAATCGTGCTTATTTTTGTGTTTTTTCAATTTTTTTTAATTTTTTCAAATTATTTCAACGAGACTAACTGAAAAAAGAATTATAATTAAAAAACAAAAAATAACTAAACACAAAAATAAGAAAAATATATTTGGGCTTAGTATACCTACTAGTACAAGTATTTACTTATAAATATTTAATATATGGAAGAAGTTTCTCTCGACGGATTAGTTGAACTATTTTTAAGTTCAAAATGGATTCATTTTGATAATCTTAATTGTTTATTTTATTATTTTTAATTTATATATTTTTTATTGTAAAAAATAAATTAATTGAATATCTTTAACTGTCTTAACAAATTATATCTATGTTAATAAAAATAAACTGTGATGTCTGTTTACTATTTATTTTATTAACACAAGTTTAATTTGTTAAGGGTGTTAGTGAAAACCGATTAACTTGATTTTTTATAATAATAATATATAAATTAAGAATAATTAAATAAACAGTTCAAATTATTAAAATATATTTATTTACAAAAAAAAAAATGTGCATTTAGACAATTTACAAGGACCACCCTTTTCCCGTGTAAGTTGTTAAGGCTGAAGCTACTCTTTGCTCTTTCCAAGCCAATAGCTTGACTCTTTGGAATAGGAAGTTAAAATAAGAGTTAATCTTCACATGGTATTCTCAACGTAATCATGTTGCAAAAATGAAGAAAATTTATCTAGAAGATAGATAGAATTGATCTGTCTATCGATCTACAAAATATTGCGAACTGTCTTAAGCGGATGAATGGATGAATCAATCAGTTTTGAGATCGATCACTCAATCTATAAGAATGCTGCAAGTAGTCCAATCGATAGATAGATCGATCAAAGTTGATGACCGATCAATCGGTTTGTTACAGGACAGACTTATTAAACATAGTAGAATGGCTTATTAAACATGGTAGAATTGCAACAGTTGTTGTATTCTGACCTAATTTCTTTTATAAGTTGATACCCAAATATTATTTTTGTATTTTCCAAAAAAATAGTAAAAAATGTAAGCCCGTAAATATAAACACAGCTTGCCAAACTATGAAAATCTTTGTGTTTGTCATGTTTTTTATTGTTTTCTTATTCGTTTATGTTATTTTGTAACTTGTACCTGATTCAAGAGATCTGTGGTTGAAATTGTTATTGATTAATCCCCAACAAATTACTGTAAAAACCCTAGTTGAAGCCATTTCATTTAAATTCCTTCCCAAAAAATACAAGGAAGACCAGATTGGCTTCAACAAAAAGGAACTGTCAGAAAAGAAATTCTGCAATATACATGAGAGAAAAAAAAAAAGAAGAACAAGAAGAAAAGAAAGAAAGAAAAGATTCAATCGCTAACCGAACTGAAACTCAATACACAAATTGAAACAGGTCCCAAATATTGCAGTCTATAACATGTCTGTATTAGAAGGTGCATACTTACAGCTGTTTCTATGATACAAGTTTACATTAAGAGCTTAGGAAGTATTGATCATACGAAGAAAAAGCACAAACACAAACCTTCTAACAACCATATCCGAAAACGAGGTCTGCAGAGCTAACTGGAGATTGCCCCTCGAAACAATTGAGAAGTCAGCCATAGCATCGAATTGGGTCGTTGCAGCCTTTCTCCCCAGATTGTTTGAAACCAAACCGGCCACCCTTTTCAAGGTATTGCTGGTGGTACTCCTCTGCTCGGTATAACTTCTTCGCAGGCAGGATCTCAGTAACAATTTTCCTGTTCAAGAGCTTCTGCTGTCGGTCCTTCGACTCCAGTGCTGCCTTTTCTTGCTCGGGTGTGTAGAAATATATTCCAGATCTGTATTGTGTTCCTACGTCATTTCCCTGCCAAAACGTAATAATGCTGTTAATATGTGGAGTAAATCCGGGATATATGATAATGCACATTTTTTGTTTGAGCTTGTTTTTCAGATTATAGCTTATAGTTCAGCAAAACAAGAGAAAAATTCTATTTTAACTTGTAACTTCTAATTCTAAATTAACAAACACAAATTCTGCTACTTGAAGCTATAAGCTCACAACTTTAATAAACATTTATAACTTCTGCGTCAAGTCATAATCACATTTCTTTTCAACTATAATCTACGAATTCATAATTTTAGCTACACCAAATACCCCCTTGTTGGGATCAAGTAAGAAAGCATATACTTGAAGGTAACGTGGATTCATTGTTATATAAGGAAAAGGCTTAAATGAAAATACTCGTAGACTTTTCATAAGTTCATAGACAATAAGGAAATTGTTTAAATTGAGGTATATAGCTCAGATTAGAATTAGACATGTAGTTGGTGATGGGACACCGACTTTTTCGGGATTGATACTTGGCATCTTATGGAGGCATATTAGTTATTACTGGGGAAATCTTTGAAAGCTAAAGGTGTCTATTATTACAAAGGATGGCTCATGGAGATGGCCAAGAAAAAAATCAAGGGAGATTCAGGACATTAGAATTTAGAACAATATTTCTCACTCATTACAGTCACAGCCAACACATCAAGGTAAAGTATCTCAAATCTGGACTATCCTAATCTGGGAAATGCTCCGTTCAAGCAATCAGAAATCAAAAACCAAAAGATTATAGAACAATTTGGTTTCCTCAAAACTCCCCAAGTGTGCCTATATTCCTTCGTTACTCTGATATGGTAGATTGGGTACAATGACTTATGAATGTAGAACCGAAATGTCCTGAGTGTAATGCCTCAGAAGAATATTAGCACCACTTGTTTTTCTCCTGTAACCATTCTGCAAAAGTTTGGAAAGACAATCTTAATAGGAATGTTGTTCAACTAAATTGGACAACGCATCACTGTCAAAAGAAGTAAGAAGGCCATACTTTGTCGTTGCAGTCTACATATTTGGAGAGCGAGAAACCAAAGAGGATGTATTTGAGCCGAGTTCCTTCCCTTCAACTCTCACTCAATGGATCATAGAAGATGTCAGTGGAAGAGAACAGTATGATAATTGACAGGGATAAAGATAGGATTTGGGTTGGAAGGTGGCCAAAAATATATCTAAGCAAAAAATTTAGCATCATATCAACTATCAATACATAACTCCAACCAACAAAATCTAAACAAAATGACATCCAGCAAAAAGAAGGTAGAGTTGAACAATGTGAACGTAAAAATTCCAGCATGCAACGTACAAACTTCAAAAATTAAGAATAAAAAATAATGTACAAACAAAAATTCCAACCACCGCCAACATGCCAAAAAAAACAACAAAAACAGTAATTGTTCAAGAAGGATGACAGATTAAAAACCCTAAGTTTGCTAAAGAATGGGTGTGCAATAATCATGTAAGAAGCCATTCAAGAAGTGTCAAAGAAAAAAAAAATAGTAAATGAAAGTTACAAGTGCTAATCTTAACTATCTTACGCATTGAAAATGCGGCATTAGGAAGAGGAGCCACTCTAATGTATAAATATTTTGAGGCTTAAATACATACATAATACCTGAGGGTTTAACAATTACAGGGGTGATCCCCCCCTCCAAAAAAAAAAAAAAAGAAACTCCCTTCGTCCCTGATAAATGGGGAACTTGTCCAAGATAGGGCATATCTCCAACAATTTCGGAGTGCAAACAAAATCTATAGCCGAAAAGAATCCCTCTGCGTGCGTGTAGGCCAGCCTACAAAGAAAGGCCTACACATCCCACATCGAAAGGTACTGCTGAATGGTAGGTGGAGGCTGCCTCAGAAAAAGAATAATATCGGATACCCCAGCATCCCAAGGAAGTCTATATCTCCTATGTCTGCTGAATGTGGCTAAGTTTTGGTTCTTAGGATAGGCTTGTGTCCATGGAAAATTTACTGAATTTGTTGGTTTTTCCATGGAGTCCAGATAATCCTTTGTTCGTCTGCAAATTATTGCTAATAGAAGTAGGCTACATCAGAGGGAAAGGCTTCAACATACTGGTAGGGTGACTGCTGCACGTCCATATGTTTTTGTACATAATAAACTTGATTACATCGAAAGGGATTTTATGATGGAGTTAATGCATATAGCTTTCTGTTGGAAAAGCTTTAATTAGGCAAGATGTGCAAACCCGTGCTTACCGATCCGATGAACAATATGAGGAGAAAAATAGATGAGAGTTTACGATGTTGTTTACTGTTGCAGACAACTAAGCCCCAAAAATCAAGAAATATACCCTTAAATTTTATCATATATCTCAAAGCACAAGCACATTCTCCACAAACAATTATAGTAAAAGGCGCAAGAAAATAGAAGGAAAAGAGATCTCCATCAGAAGTACAACATGAATGATGCCCTGGACATAGAAACACCCACCACCCCACCACCCCAAACAACAACAAAACAAACAAAAAAAAAGTGAAAAGTTTTCCTATAATATATTAGATAGGCCCAAGTACCATGTCATAAGCGGGTTTGCGTCCATTTGTCGGGTTCATCTAATTTTGATGTCCAACAAAACAAGGATACAATCAAATATATATTTCTTAATATTATTTTTTAATTTTGTAGGCTGAAATAGTGTTTAAGAAGTGAAATAAAAAGCATTTCATAATTCAAATGGAAATTCTATAGGAAGCGATAGGAAAACTCAAATGCTTGTTTAGGTGGACATTCAACTACCTTTCGTTGGGTGCATATTCCATACGCTTATCCAAATGTCAAATGTCCAACACAAACATATCTATCTTACATATTTAGAAAAGTCCATACAACACAGGCGGTACATATATATATATATATATATATATATATATATATATATATATTACAAAAGGGAATTTCTTGTCTCGGAGCTTTCTAGGAACTCCCATACTTCCTTCTATTTTTCTTGAATTTTTTAATATATTAAATCATTTACAAATTACCTATTGACTAATCCATTAACTATTGATTTAAAAAATAAAAATTCCCTAATTTGTGTTCTGTAAAAGGAATTTTTTACCAGCTTAAAAATCCTTTGATTAGTGCTTTGTGTTACGCAAAAGGAAGTTTTTGCCAAATTAAAGGTCTCTTGATTAGTGGAACACAAAAGGAAATTTTATGTAATGTCAATTAGTACTTTCTCTCCAGATCTTCTCCGTTCTCCCTCTTCCCTTCTAATTGAATGTAATCCAATTTTAATGATTTCTTTGCAGAGACCTACATAATATGCTAGTCACCCCAATTAGTTCTCAGACATGAAAAAAGGCAATTCTCCCAACATGATACTTGATAGTCTCTCATATACGTCATAATACCTAAAGAGGGGGAAAATCATAATTCATGTGACCGAAACCATCAGCAAGTAGAAGGTAATGCATAAATTGGTGACAATCATCACCAAATATGAGAAACTATCGCACGTACCAAAAGATAGGTCCTTATTCATGTTTCAAGTGGAGTAAACAGTCATGAACCAAGTTCAACAAAGTCAACCAACACAAGATGAAACCATCCAAAAAAAAGAACAATTAAAAAAAACCCCAAAGATTGTACATTAGAAGCCCTCAAAACCCTGAGGGGTAGCTCAACTGATACGGCCTTGGGTTTGCTACCCCAATGGTCACCAGTTCAAATCTCCTCAAAGCCGAGGGAGGTAAGTCCGGCCATCAACGTCAGGCCCAGAATTATCGAGGTGTCCACGAGCTGACTCTAACACCCGGTTATTAAAAAAAAAAAAAAAAAAGAAGCCCTCAAAATTCAAGCTTCCAGCTACAAATACAATGAACTATCATTATCCTAACAATTCGGAACCGATAATCCATGTGAGCTAGTGTGTGCGATTTTCGTTTACAATCCAGAATCACCACGCAAGCATAGATACAAGAGAAAAACAACAATTCAAATTTACATAGAAATCCAGCCAACCCATCAAAATTCAACAACCAAAACCAATGATTCAACATACCCACCTGACGATTAGGAGTGGTAGGGTCATGCCTGGCCCAAAACTCGTCAAGCAAGGCCTCGTAACTGCACTCCTTGGGATCGTACTGAACCCTAACGACCTCCGAGTGGTTCGTCGTCCCCGAACAGATATCGTTGTACGTAGGGTTGTGAAGATATCCCTGACTGTACCCCACCTCCGTCTTCGTCACTCCGGGCACTCTCTGGAACGCCAATTCAACGCCCCAGAAACACCCGGCGCCGAACTGGGCAAACTTCTGTCCCGGCGCCGGAATATCGTCGTCGGGGCCCTGAGCGATCGACGAGGGGGAGAGCTCGGCGGTGGAGGGTTCGGTGGGGGAGCGAGTACCGAATCCTAGCTTTCCCAACCAGCTCATGTTTGAGGGTGACGAGAGAGAGAACGGTGTGGTGGTTTTGCGGAAGAAAGGGAATTTGTTGATGGAGAAATTAGAGAGAGATAGGGCGGAGGAGGAAGATGCGGCGGCGATTAGGAGGAGAGGGAGAGAGGAGAAGGCTGAGGAGATGGTGGTGGTGGTTGTGCGGAGGAGCATTGTGATTTGTAGGCGGTGACGCGTTGGATTATGTGGGATGAACCGAAACGAGATTGGGTTATTTATTTTATTTTATTTGAATTTTTTTTTGAAAAAATTTGTATAAATGTGTATAATGAACATTTTGTTTTCACTCCTTTTTACGTGTACGAATTGTTCTACTATGCATCTTCAAATTCAACTTAGATATAAAGTCATATTTAAATTATTTTATATACAACAAAATAAAATAATAATAATAAAATTATTTTATATACAATAAAATAGAATAACATCAATCGTATATTCTAAGACAATTCAACTACAAGACAATCTATTACTCGAGCAATCTCTAAATATTCCTCCAATATTCATTTTTATCAATGACAATTCAAGTGCAATACAATTCTTTTGCTTAGGAGTGTTCACGGATTAGATCGATCACTTAAACTTCCCAATTTAATTTGATCAACGTGATAGTGAATGATATAAAATCACTGTAAGACAATTCTATCACCTAGCAATTTTAAATAAATTTTTTTATTTTTTGACTTAAAATTACTTTTATGCTTTTGTCTTAAAATCATCTCATACCTCTCTGAAACTATTTTTTAGCTTTTGGAGTTTAAAATAACCTTAAGTAAAAAAATTTAACTTAACGGCATATTGTCAAACGAGCCCTTAAATTGAATGGTTTAAGCATGCATGGCTCACTTTTATGCTTTCATTAATTTAATTTTGGCTGAGGCATGCTTCGCCATGCTTTGCTTATGCCACTATTCTTCTTATCCCCATTTAACAATTGCATTCCAAGTAAAGCCCCATTTATCTTTTTTACAGAACTGAATTGAAATTTCAATAAATTAAAAATCTATCAAATTCCTCCAAATGCCGACGTTGAACAGCTAATTGTAACATCTTTATTGATATCGATGACAAGTCCACACTTGAAACTTTGTAATTTCTTTGCAAACTCGAAGCTATCCCATAGTGCCTAGTCTAGTTGTGTGTCAATTTCTTCTTTAGCTCAAATGGCTGTCCCGTAGAGGCATTGACCCACAAAGGAATCTGAGGAGACTTTCTTTTTTAGACCTTAAATGGGTCTCACAACAAGACCTTTGTAGGGATTATGCATTAATCTGTTCTTAATAACCGACTAATGCCATGATTATATGGCAAGGGTTTGAAGGAGTAATTCATAAAAGACATGAAAGATAGAGAGAGAGAAGTCTACAAAAAATTAGCTAGCGATTCAAGCGTAGACTCGAAAGCAAATCAAAATCAAGTAAAGAGAAAGAAAGAGATGTTGGTTATTGCGAAAGGTCTAACTCTTTTAGGGGAGGACGCAAACAGATTCAAACAAAAAAGAAGAGCAAGGGGGTAGGGGTACATTCAACATTCTACTACTTAAATGTACTCTTCAGTGCTCCCGATCTTTGTTGTTTATCCGGTCAATTCATAGCTTGGCTTGTCGTCGAAACAAGCAGCACAAGGATGGCGCATGCCTTTCCTTTTCTGTTCTTCGATCCTGTCTTTTTCTTACACATCACTTTCCTCCATCTCATCAACCTTTCCATTTATTTATCAAATTGAAAAGCCTTCATTCCCAAAAAGCCACCCTCAACAGTATGCCTTGACATATAATCTCCTTTTTGTCTTGATTTATTCATCCTTCATTCTGTGTTTAATAATCACAAACAATTGGCAACTTGAATATTGACCACCTTGATCATTCTGTTTGCATGGGCTAGCTATATATATGGTTGGAATTCTTGGAAACTTTTAGTTTTAAACTACATTATGTTATAATTACTGTTAATCTGCAATCCCAAAATCTTATACAATCATGATAATCACAATCCATTATTAATATTATAGCAAAAATATTTATAAAAAAAATAAATTACATACCCGAATCAATCATGACAAAATGAATCAAAAATTTAGCCCTTAATTTTTACAGGAAAACGAGTTTCTCTCTCCTAAACCCTTCCTTTATCTATTATAATCTGAATTAATGAGAAATACATATTTTATTGTATATTGAGTCAGAGAGAGGACTCGTCCATTTTAATCTATTTATATAAACCCAGAAATAACTGCCTCATAAATAGTTATTTATAATGGGTAGTTTAATAACTACCAATTTCATACAGTAAAAAGTCTATTATGCCCTTTTACGTGGGACATAATTCCAGCATTCTTCCACTTTGCCCACATGAAAGACATTTAAATTGATAAATTAAAAATAATATGCGCAAATCATCAGTTTACTTGCACTTTAATGAGATTACAATAATATCATAATCAAATAATTTACCAGAATGAGTCGTGGCGGTAAATATCAATAATGTGATATCTTCCTTTCCATGTACTACAATGTTAGCAAATAATTTAATCACAATCAATAATGAAAAGTAACTGTAATGTCCTTATAATGTCTTTGTCAAAGACGATTCCTGTCATCAATAATCTATCTCTATAATTACGTAATTTAATGGTAAACAGGAAAAGATGTTAGAAACACAATAAATGAGATCTCTACAAATGTCATAGAACAAAAACATAAAGATCCACAATCATGAACTCTGTCCTAATATGTTCTATAGACACTCTTTGTTTCTGAACTTCCTCCTTAACGGCTAAATATTTGAGTTCCATGTCTTTAGCGCCATTAGAATATTTGTTGTTTTTAGAGAAAAAGACTGCTGTAGAATTATCACAATATATTCTCAGCGGCCTGGCAATACTATCGACAATTTCAAGTCCTGAGATAAAATTCCACAACCATAAGGTATGAACTGTAGCCTCAAAGCATGCCACAAATTCAACCTCCATAGTAGATGCTGCTATGACAGTCTGCTTGGCGCTCTTGCATGATATTACTCCTCCAGCTAATAGGAACAAATAACCAAAAATTGACTTCCGACTGTCAATGCAACCAGCAAAGTCTGAATCAGAGTAGCCAATCACTTCCAACTGATCAGACCTTCAATACTTGAGCATATAGTGTCTTGTTCCCTTTAGGTACCTCAACACCTTCTTTACAGCTTTCAAATGCTCAATCCCAGGATTACTTTGGTATCTCCCAAGCATTCTTACTGCAAAGCTAATGTGCGGTCTTGTACAAGTCTGTGCATACATTAAGCTTCCAACAACAGATGCATAAGGAATATTTTCCATTCTTTTCTTTTCTAATGCATTCTGTGGACAATCATTTTCACTAAATTTATCCTCTTTACAAATAGGAGCAAGAGTGGCCGCACAATCAACCATATTAAATCTTTCAAGAACTTTATCGATATATCCCTTTTGAGACAACCCTAACAATCCACGTGATCTATCACGAAAAATTTCAATTCCAATCACGTAGGTTGTCTCACCCATATCTTTCATTTCAAAGTTCATAGAAAGAAAACTCTTGGTTTCATGTAATAAATCAAGATCACTACTGGCAAGCAAAATATCATCAACATACAAAACTAAGAAGATAAACTTGCTCCCACTGACCTTTAGATATATACACCGATCAACGGTGTTTTTTTTAATTCAAATGATGTGATAATATCATTAAACTTAAGATACCATTGTCTGGAAACTTGTTTAAGTCTGTAAATTGACTTCTTTACTTTGCATACCATATGGTCATTTTCTTTAATCAAGAAACCTTCAGGTTCATCCATATAAATCTCTTCATCTAAATTCCTATCTAGAAAGGCTATTTTTCACATCCATCTGATGTAACTCCAAATCGAAATGAGCCACCAGAGCCATTATGATTCTAAGAGAGTATTTCTTTGAAATAGGAGAAAATGTCTCTTTGTAATCAACACCTCCATTTTGATTGAAACCCTTTGCAACAAATCTAGCTTTATGTCGTTTAATATTGCATTACAGTCGCATTTGGTCTTAAAACCCCACTTACATCTGACTGTCTTAAAACCTTTAGGCAAATCAATAACATTCCAGACTTCATTCTATTCCATTGATTTCAACTCATCATTCATAGCATTAATCCACCTTTTAGAATCATTACTTTCACTGGCTTGTGAAAATGAGACTGGATCTTTAATTATCCCTAAATTATAATCTGATTCTTGCAGATATACTGAATAATCATCTGAAATAGCTGATCTTCTTTCTCTTTGAGATCTCCTTAATGCTATTTCTTGTTATTGTTCTGCAATCGGTTCATTGGTGACAATCTCATTATGGAGTGGTTGATCACTAAATTGTTGTTCAACGTTATTATATTGTTCGACAACTGGAGAAACGACAATTTTTGTCGAAGTTACGGGTATTGGGACAGGCACCCAAATTTCTTCAATGACTACATTACATGATACATCACTCCCACTAATTTCACCATTCTCAAGAAATATGGCATTTTCGATTTCAACAATTCTCTTACTATGATTAGGACAGTAAAACCTATACCATTTGGACTTCTGTGGATAACCAATGAAGTACCCGCTTACAGTTCTAAAATCAAATTTCTTTTCATGTGGATTGTAAATCATACCATCTGCTAGACAACCCCAAATACGAAGATGTCTTAGGCTCAGTTTCCTTTCCGTCCACAATTCAAAGGGGTCTTTTGAACTGCCTTACTAGGAATTCGATTAAGCAAATAAACGGTTGTTTTAAGGGCCTCTATCCACAACAAAATGGTTACTGAGAAGTTACTTAACATGCTTCTAACCATTTTCATAAGAGTACGATTACGCCTTTCAACTACACCATTATGTTGAGGTGTACCAGGCATTGTGTATTGCGCATAAATGCTATGCTCTTCTAGGAATTTAGCAAACGGTCCTAGACATTGTCTTATTCCATCATACATTTCGTAGTACTCACCACCTCTATGAGATCAAATAATTTTTACATTTCTATCTAATTGTTGCTCAACTTCAGCAATATATGCCTTTAAAGCATTTATTGCTCGAAATTTTTCATGCAACAAATAGACATAACCATAACGTGAAAAATCATCAATGAAAGTGATAAAATACTTTTCTCCACCAAAAGACTGTGAATCGAAAGGTTCACAAATATCAGTATGGACAATCTCCAAAAGATTTTCACTTCTTGTGGCACCTTTCTTTGTATGTTTGGTTTGCTTTCCTTTAATGCAATCCACACATACATCGAAATCAGCAAAATCAAGATCCAAAAGGATCCAGTCTTTTACCAATCTCTCCATTCTTTCTCTGGATATATGACCAAGTCTTTTATGCCACAATATAGAAGAATTTTCATTAACTCTACTACGTTTAGTTCTAACATTATGATGCAAGGTCAAAAGAGTTTTAGCAAAATTTTTGTTAAGGTTCAATATGTACAAATCATCAAGCAAAATATCAGAACCATTAAATGAGTTATTTCTAAATAAACGAAAACTTCTATTTTCAAAAGAAAAAGCATATCCATCACAATCAAGTCTTGACATGGAAATTAAATTTCTAAAAATAGTAGAAACATAAAATGTATCAAACAAATCTAAAAACTGTCATGAGGCTAAAAACAAACGTAATGTTCCAATTCCTAAAACTGGTACTTGACTTCCATTTTCCAAGACAATGAAATGCTCATTTTCTTTTATGTTTTGGATTGAAAGGTATTTCGGCATTGAATTTGAAACATGAATAGTAGAATAAGAGTCAATCTACCATGTATTAGAAGGAACTTGTGTCATATTTGATTTGAAACAAACATAAGCTAAAAGCTTACCTTTCTTTTCAAACCAAGCTCTGCATTTTGCACAATCTTTCTTTAAGTGCCCACAGCCATGATAGAAATAGCATTTCGATCTGTTCTGTTCCTTCTTGCGAGCTCCATTAACATCAGAAGTTCTTGCAACCTTTAATGGATCTTTTTTTAAACTTTTCTTTAACTAGTTTCTTACCTTTATTCCCAATTCCATGACTCATAACGTTAACTGAATGTTTCCCTTGCTGCTTAAGCCTTGTCTCTTCTTAAATAAGCATACTCGCCAATTCATTCACATTCCACTTTTCTTTAATAGTGTTATAGTGAATCTGAAATGGCCCATATTAAGTAGGCAATGAGTTTAGAATAAATTGGATAAAGAAACTTTCATCAACATTCATTTTCAGAGTTTTGAGTCTGGCAGCTAGATTAGTCATCTCAAGAACATGTCCATTCATTCCACGACTACCGTCAAATTTCATGGTAGTCAGTTCAGCCATTAATCTCCTTCAAAGGGACTGATCTGCTAAACAGAACCGATCCTCCACAGCCTTAAGATATTCCTTTGCATCTTCAAATTGAGGAAGCGTTGACTTAATGTTGTTTGCTATACACATTCGCATAAATATTATGCTCAATCTGTTCGATCTTTCCCATGACTTAGACAAAACCTGCTGCTCCGCACTGTTTGTTTCAGTAATAGCAGTCAGTTTGTCAATTCACAGTGCTAAGTCAAGCTCCAGAACACCAAGATGAAACTGGATCTGTTCCTTCCAGTTAGATAAATTTGTTCCATTAAAGATCGGAATATAAGTAGCTAGCGAATGAAACGAAATAGGAACTGACACTGCAATATAAATCATCACAATATTAGTGCTTTGAGGAAATCACTTTCATTAGTAATATTATTATCAATATTTGGATCAACGAATGTAATATATTAGCATTCAAACTTAATGGTGATTTCAACTTACCTAGGCATAATTGACAACCTTTAAAAGTTTGTTTAGTTTGTCACATTTGGGCATCTATTCCAATTTCACTATCAATTCTATCAATTATCCTAATAAATTTAATCATTATTTGAAAGTTGATGCACCTTTGGGTCAAGCCAT
>JAOTRH010000025.1:18024039-18042430 GCA_034768845.1 Heliamphora exappendiculata | reverse complement strand
CCTACAACACCCTCGGTAGGCGGCGAATCATTCTTAAGGAAACTGCGATTGCAGGACTCGGTTTGCAAATTCTTTTTCATTATTCATGTTATTTCATTCTCTGTAAATTTCAATTTATTGTAAATTGTTGAAAGTTTAATGAAGATGTATTTTCTGGATCCTCGAGCATGGATTTTATGTCGGCGTTGGAAATTCTCCCAACATTTTGTAGTTATGAAATATATTGCTAGGGTAGGGGCGAGTTTGAGGTCACCTGTTTATATCCCTTATTTTATCGGGACAGGACAAAAAAAAAATGAAATTAAAAGTGGTGAGATAGAGATATATCAAGAATAATTAATTAATTATAAAAATTATTATATTAATGAGAGTTATAAATAATATAGTGAAAAAAAATATAATGATTGATGAACATTAAAATTAAAATGACAAAAAATAAAAAAATAGAGAATAAAATGAGATACAAATATATATTTTTTTTATATTTTAGCAGCATTATTTTTTTTAAATTAAACTTTATATATGTATTTTTAAACTAAAAAATATTTAATGTATATAATTGGGGACATAACGGGAGAAGCAAACGCTGCCATTGCCTTATTTTTTATTAAGCTCAAAGTAAATTGTTTGGTAACTTAGTTTTTAAGGTAATTTTTTTGAAATTAATTGTTTGGATAAAAAATTATTTTTTTAACTTTTTGTTTAAAGTTGACAATTTTACCATTTTATATATTTGATATTAACAATTATATATAGTTGGTAATTGTAGTAAATAAATTATAAATAAGAGTTATTATTATATTTGAAAAGTGGTGGGAGTTTGATTTTAATATTATGAGAGTTTGTATTTTGATTTAATTTTTTAGTTTTTTAACTTTTTTATTTTTTTGCCAAACGAATAAAGTTAATTTTTTTGTATTTTTAACTAAAAAGTCAAAAAAATCAAATTACCAGGGTCTATAGCTAAATTAGGTACAATAAAATATATATAAGACCCCAAAAAAATTATTTAAAAAAAAGGTCACAGAGCTAATTTTTATAAAATTATTTTATATAGGGCCTATTAAAAAGACCTCTTAATTTAACTTAATGTTGTCCATTTTCCATTTAACCAAAGACGCCGCTATAGATCCAAAACGCTGCACCGTCCAATCAGTGCGCGCTATGATTCATCGGATTATGGGTGGCCACAAAAATTGCAGTTAAGAACCAACGGTCTGAAAATGACAACCTTAATTAACAGACATTGTGATTGGACAGACTTTTCGTTAATAATTGAACCTACCACCTTCCTTGCCTTCCCCGTATCCTCTCGTACGTGGGATATCAACGAAGATGTGACCTTTGAGCAAACTGAGGGGGAACACGGATAACATTTGCGTGTAAAAAGACAACACCCTCGTGTTGTGTTTTATTTAATATTTTTTTAAATAAATTTTTATAATTGAATTCGTTTATTATAAAAAAATTATCAAATTTATTTAACATGTAAAATTTTAAATTCATCTGATACTTACAACTAAGTGATTGAATAACATTTATTTAACAATATTATTTTAAATTATAATTTTTATTTATTTATAAAATAATATTAAGAAATTTTATTCAATTACTTAATTACAAATATCGAATCGAATGAATTTGAATTTTTATATAAATAACAAACTTAACGAATTTTACGTACTAAATAGATTGAATCATAAAAATTTATTTAAAAAAACACTAAATAAAATGCACCACGAGCTGCTCTTTTAAGCACGCTCTTCTGTTAAGACTAAATTAAAAAAAATATATATATATATATATATATTTGAAATATATAACAAATACACAAACATCTTTTGTAGTTTAAGAAACTACGACCCCTATCTAAACTAAAGATTAATAGATTAATTTTTAGTTTAATGAAGCATTTTTATATTGCACATAGAGGAATTAAAGGACATTAATAGGAATAAAATTAGCATTTAAGTAATTTTAATTGTCAACATTGACCTCAAATTACATAGGTGCTTATGTATTTATAATAGCAAGAGATGTCGGTGTATTTTACTCAAAAATAAATAAATAAAGAAATAGGACCCAAATTCTTTTATTTTGTTTAGTTAGGTCAGGAGCATGAGAAGAAGAAAAAGTCATTTTATCTTTATTTTTTCAATTATTAAGTTGTCAATTATCGTAAAAATTTAAATTTTTTAATAAATAAACTCAACAATGTATATAAAACTATTAAACATTAACTATTCATTTTTTTATGCCACTGTGTTGCACAGTCTTTTTTTTTTTGTACTTCGACTCGTAGTTTCTAACTAGTTTAATGGTACAACAATGGTCTGCTGACAAATTAGATCTTGGACTCATTACATTACTTGCTATATTTTTTATAATTAGAAAAAAAAATGTGTTACAATATTTTTACACATCAACTAAATAATAAACTATTCATGTGTTATAAGCTTACTAGCTAATTATCCTTTTAATACAATTGAACTTCTAAATTAGAATTGGACAACAAATAAGAATAGATAAATGTTAAGACTAAAAACATACTTATAAATTAATTCAATCACAACCTGCACTATATTAAACACAACAAAATAATAATATATATAAAATTAATACATATAAAATTAATAGCTATAATGTTACATATAAAAATTTATTTTCAATAAAACTCGACAACTAAAACAAACATGCTAGGTAAATACTTTCCATTATATTCGTTAGCTCTCCTAATAGACGAATTTATAATTTGGGTCCATATTAGTATTTCTTTACCTAAATATAGGTTTATATACAAGGATTGATGTGCATTAAAAATTAACACACTTTTAATTTTAGTCTCCCATTGATTTAATTTAACTATTTTATACGGTAATAACAATTTTGTACGGTAATATATCTATGTATGTTTAATATGATAAATGATATTTTCTATTAATTTAAAATCCAAAATAATCAATGGTTTTGGATTACAACAGCATTTTCTATAAGTATTTATGGTTTGAACAATATGAATGCTGGTGAGAAGCAATTTTAAATTATAAATAATATCAAATTAAATTTAGGTGTATTCTATTTCACTATAAGACTTCTTGTTTGAGATGACTAAAATGAAACTTTCAAATTAGAAAAAGAATTATAGATCAAATTTTAGTTTATTTTTATTTCATTGATTTTTCAATCAATTAAGTGAGGGTTCCAAAAATAATTTGTATATCTTAAAGAATAAGATTATTTTCATGAAAATTGCTTTGAATATCCATCAAATCCAAGTGTATTTTTTATTAAAGAAAATAGTTAGAAAGGAAAGAAGAAGATAGTTTCCAAGAAGAAAAGGTAAGTTAAAATAAGAGATGGTGGAGAGAGAACACATTTTTGTGAGAATCAACATTTATTGTGATATTAAAATTAAAATATATCTTAATTGTTTTAAAAACTAATAAGTATGATAATTTTAAAAATTAAGCTCCAATATTATATAGATTGAACACCTTACACCCTCACATTATAAATCAACTTTCAGGACGAGTTCTATTCAAAATTTTATCACATATTATCAGAGCGGGACTACCATATCAAGTATAGAATCAAACGCGATCTATGCAAAGTATAAGATCAAATGGATTGCTGCTTGTAGAGCAAGATTAGGATAACTCGGTAATGTGAATGAACACAATATCAAAGTTGTTGAATATTGATAAATGAGTACAGTTTCTAGGAAGAGAGAGAGAGAGAGAGAATTATCGTGTTAGTGTGATAATGTCAATATAGTAGGTCGTTAGAACGACAACTGCAGAGCATGGTGATATATTATGATCCCATCTCATTTCGATTAAAATAAAAAAACTATTCATACCTATGTAAACCTCGAAGACACCTTTCACTATGTAAGTGAATTTTCAGATATGAGATATACACAAGAGTTTGGATCAATCTGCTTGCCACCACTCAGAGGTAGTGTTCATAATAATGCCAAGGAGAAAATTCTTACGAGTAACATCCCAGAACCAAATGACCAATACCAAAGGAAATGCACTTCAAAATAACAGTGACCTCTAGTCTAAAATATCTTCAAGTTTCTTTTGTTCACTTCCAAAAACAAAGAAATAAACTACAGAATTACACTGTTGTATGCTTTAAAGGGTTTTTTTTTTTTTTTTTTGCAGAGTTGCGGCAGCAAAAGACCTTTGAAATGGTAATCCACACCACAGATTCTCTTTATTCTCCCTCCTCAAAAGGATGTAACCAACCGCAAAATCATAAATCTTGCAGCTGTGAGATTTTTTGATTAATTTTCTTTGCTGTTTTGATTAGTTAATTCGGGTTTTGGGGTCTTGATCTCACAACCAGTGTTCACTCTCCTCTATTATTTTCAAAACCCTTTTAAGGACTGCAGACTAGTTTTATAGTAATCAAAGGCATCAAAATCAAATACGGTGATTGTAGCCAAGTAAAATAAAATGATCACTAACGCCCAGAAAGGTAGCTTTTGATAACAGACATGAGGCTGAACAATATTCTGGGAATGGCTGTTAAATTCTTAAATCAGAACTATAGTTAGATTGTCAGAAGCAAATCAATACTACATGAAACAACTAAACAGAGAAAAAGCTATGCTAAACCTCATTTGGATTGATAAAAAGCAATCATCAATTCCGTATTCCCCCTCATTTTCATCAATTAGCTACTTAATATAAAGGTACATACCTCTTTTCAATAATCTGAGCTATACTCACTAGATTCTGAAAGCACAGGCACAGCGGCACAGCAGAACGATTCCTTGTCCTTGAGGAGAAGGCAGCTCCCATCCGAATTCCATTTCATATCCGTTATCGTAAACTGTGGTAGAGGAACATTCACACAGTAAGCACCTGAAGGAGTCCACATATACAAGTGAGGGCTTCCAGTGCAGAACATGAGTCGTGCGCACGTAGGGTCCCAAGCTGCTGCTCGGATGGGATCTTTTTGGACCAAGATGGCAGCAAGCTCAAGATGATGTATGTCCCATACCCAGAGAACAGTAAGCATGCTATCGTTGCGAGTACATATATACCGACTGTCATTGCTCCATGACATGAGGCCTGCAAAGGGTTCATTTTGCTCACTTCAATTTTAATAGTTAGCGAGATTAATAGCCATAACCTATATTACATGGACTCGGATACGAGTGTCGAGTGCAGGTATATGTCCAAGTATCAAACTCATATAATCTCATGATCAAAGACACAGCAACATGGCAAAATAGTTATTCTTTTAACATAACTCTTTATTTTATAAGATAAAATGCTGTTTATATGATGTTAAAAGCATTTCATGCGTAATATGAGAGTTTTATACATAGTTATATAATAAACTTGAATCAACAAATATATTTTGAAGTAAATATTATATTACACAGATTGGATTCATATCATACCCTTACCCAAGTGTCAAGTATCCAACCGACATGAGTACTTCATGTACAATAGCCCTTTCATGCAAGGCTGACCATAGATCAAGCGCTCAACAAATCTGATCCAATTTCAATCAAGCAGAAATGACATTACAAAAATTCAGATCTAGGACTTTTGAAGGGCTCACGGAAAGTTTTGATTTATGTGGACATTATCTTTTAGTAAAGGCCGTATAACTTGATTTGACAGAAATCCAATATTACCAACTACACGGTGATGTAAGCCCAAGCAAGCTACTCCAGCTTGCTGACCACCAGTTTGGTAAAGAGTATTACCCAACATTGGCTAGTGAGACAAACATGGTGAGCTTAATCATTTTGAAACTGGTTTGGTAGTTGGTAATTTGCTAAGCTCCACTCAAACTTATGTGAAGTTGGCCCCAAAGCAAGTATCAAGCTCAAACAGATTTGCATGATCAGAAGCTCACTTAGCTTGCCTATAAAAAAATAAAAAAAATAAAAAAATTTTTTTATAAAGGCAACCATAATCCTACATTTGAAGCTCATTAAAATTTTCTACCTTCAGAATTCTGTTATTCAATTGGCCTGTTTAAAGCCCACAAATATGTTTGGAATTTGTTAAATACACAATCCACTTTCCCATATAGGACGGCAGAAAAAGGGAAGGGAATAAAATTAGATAATTAGGTTCATCTGTTTATTTATGTTCTCATTGCAATGTTCTTTGTTGATGCAAAAGTTTGCAAATAGGAAACTTTAGCGTAAAAGTTAGTTATTTTCCCCATAAACCTACAATCCATCCTGGTGCAACATGCGCAGCATTATGAGGAATTTCATCCTCGCATTATCTCTAATAAACTATGTCACATGAACTCTGGTAAGAGTATCTCTCATCAAGGACGAACGCAAGATTTTTATTTTGGGGTAGCGAACAACTATGTAATGAAAAAATTTGAAAGACAATATTAACTTTAAACAACACAAATTGTGTAACTATCACTATCAAGCAAGTGTTTAGTCAAGTCAACTATAAAATATATGATCAAATATAATTAGATATGTTCTTCTACATTTACATCCATATTAAAAAACAAAAGATAGACACTATTGTTTTATCTATTTATAAAAGTTGTGCTCGATATTCTTTCAACATATAAAATGCATTTATAATTGAATCAATATCAAATTCTCAAGTAATGTCTTTCTCAATGTAGATTAGCAAATAACTAGCTAAAATATCAACTTCCATCTTGTTGTGTTTTCTAGTCTAAACGCAGTTGAACACCCAGTTTTGCCCGATTTTTTTAATTCGCTGCTATAACCGACTTTTAACCGCGGTTTTTTAAAATGCTAGTACAAAAACGCTACAAAAAATCTATTTTCTTGTAGTGTGTTGTTGTTGTCAAAACTGGTAAAGTTAGAATAAGACGATTTGATTTATCAACAATTGGATAAATTATCGACTTTCTTGTTTTCACCAATAATTGGCACAACTCAAAAATTATTAGCAAGTTTTTGAATTCCACATGATTGAGAATATCAAGCTTATAATTTTGCAATTAGAATTTCAAATTCAAATTTTCTTGATCTGTGAATTCATCTAGATAGCATTTATCTGCAAGCTTGCAAATGCATTCACTATTAAAAATCTATAGCCATCCTAAAGATCTAAAGCAGAACTAAGAACAAACAATTCCAAAAAACAAAATTCTTAAGAAGGCGAACCTATATATCTTTAAATTCTCAAAAGAAAAATCTTATGGGGGCAAACTTATATAATCTTTAAAAATTTTGAAATAATATTACTATAATACTTTCAAAAATTCAAAACTTAGGTGTAGCAGCCACCCCCATTTGCCCCCCTCTCGGTCCGTCCTTGTCTCTCATGTCAAGGATACTACGACACGGCAAATTATTTATCTTTTTAAACATTTGTTTTTATTTTCTAAGGTAAGTAGTGTTTGCAAGGTTTCATAGAGCATTGTGTGCATAATGAGTATTTATGCATAATTTTATAGTAAACTCAAATTACTAAATATACTTCCTAGGTGAATATCCAACTAAAAATGTCGGAGTATCCGACACAAGTACTTCATACATTTAGAGAAAGAGTCCGCATAACATAGCTAATAAACATAAATAGTACTGATATGAAGCTGAAGACATGTTTGGAAAACATGGAAAGTGTACTTCTGATACATTGTGTTATGTTTATTTGCATCACCAATAGCATGGCCAAATTGGGGGAGGGGTGAGGGGGAGAGACACCAAGGATAAGCTGACTTACCAATTCCTTGTTTAGGGTTTGGTTTATCTGCAGGAGGCTTCTGAAAAGGCAAGGTAACGGGCAATTCCATGACATCATACCTAACTTGGATGCATCCTTCAGAGAGATTTTCTAAAGAGAGAGAGAGAGAGATCCCATTAAGCAAGTTTACACACACACACACACACACATATAGTCTCATCTTTATATATAAAACATAGAATGTGATTATCAAAGTTCAAAGACGCCATAGGCCACTTGACTGAAAAGAGTGTCCAGCCAGACTGTAAAACTTTTACTTGACTAACACTTTGTATGCCAAAAAGTCAAAACATATATGTGCAAAGATTATGCAACCAAAGCAATGACACTAATATGGAATTCGAAGAAATTCTACCACATCGTCATAAGGATTGTATGCAAATTATTATTTAATATCATTTCACAAAGAAAATTCTGCACAAAAGGTCGCCCACAACATGCAGTTATCCTATGCCAATGAGAGGTCACACTGCCCGTCATCGTGTACAAGGGGAAGAAACAAAGTTTACTAATTTATTTATTTATTTATTGGGCATCACTGCATAGTGAATTCAAACAAGTCTGGTATAAGTCCCTACATCTTTTGTGCAATTATCTAACGTTACAAAATCCATCTACAGCATAAAAGGGTTATCCTGCAAGAAAGACGATTAATGAGTTGAAACTTGGAAGACATGCAAGAAACCCGAAAAGTTGAAGCATACAAATAAATAAAACATTCGAGAAAAAATGTGCAAGAAGCTGTTCAACTGAGTAAATTTCTCAAGCAGAAAGTAAGAAGCCTAATACATAGAGAAATGGATAGAACTTGTACTCTCAGTGACATAAGCAACAATAGTACTTACCAGAATTGACTTGTATGAAGTCATCACTCAAACATAATTCAGACATATAAAGTTGAAGCGGCTCGTCTACCTCCTGAGATTTTATTGACCAATGGAGCAATATTATCAACAAGATATAATAGTTAAGTTTGGTAACATATTAGATACTTAGATGTTACATACCTTGAAAGCAACAGCAGAACAAGGAGCACGAACAGTACCTAGGTGCATGAATTCGGCAAACACTTTCCAAGTTAGGTGATTTAAAACGCGTAACATCTGATCATAACTGCCCACTGCCAGAAATTGGCCACAAGGAGACCATGAAACGCTTTTCACGCCAAGTCCACCTTCATATGCTTGATACTTAGATAGACACCTCCCATCTGGAGAGTAAATCAGAACCTGCAGAATCCATATGACTCCAAGGGTGATGTAGCATCCATTAACTGTTTGCAGCAAATTGCACCAGGAGTGCGATTTACATACATATTGATGCATAACCAGATATAAATAAGATAGGTTTGATCACACATGGGACACAATATAGTATTTCATCAAGTACTTTTTGTTGGATGGCTTCTTATAACTGTCGATACCTTTCAAGGTTACTATTTTTCTCTTTGAGCTGGACATTTTACTCTACCACCAAGCCAAATCCACAGTGATGGTTTTCATCCAGGAAAATCTCCCATTTGGCCACAAATCAAAGACCCCAGCCCATATTCCCATAAGGATATTGAAGGTTTCCTGATATGATAGAAAACCATTATCTTTAACATGAATAATTGTTGAATTCCTTGTCACTCATCAAGATGATTAGAGTCACGGGGATTACATGCAGTTAGTCTCGCCAGCTTCCCAAGCATGATATGTAAAGATATCCAGCACAGAAACAAATTATACACTAAAATTGGGAAGTTCGAAAAGATAGCCGATCCTAGCAATCTTTACGGAAAAATTGCAATGGTACATAAAAGTAAAAAGGATGAAACCTGAGATAGGAAATTCTATTTTTTTCTGTGAAAGCAATTAAAAATATCAAATTTTATACCTTATATTCAAGAGATGAATCCCATATCACTATAGCACTATCATCTGGTGACCATTCGATATCAGTCAAATCCAACGTATCAACAGCAAAAACACCCATTATCTCCCACGTGTGACAGGAAAGCAGATTAATATAATCCTTGCAATCACGCCTTGTGCAAATTGCAGCGAATTTTCCATCTTGAGTGAAAGATACCCCCTTAGAAGCATGCTTTGGCCATTGTACATGTACGCATGCAGTGTTCACCAATGACCAAACTGTTAACCGCAATTGGAACTCAGATGAGGTAAGTATATGGCGGCTATCAGGACTCCACCTGGCATAAGCAATACCTGCAGGACCTTCATCTATTTTGCACGTCCACTCAGGTTGTGTCAACGACCATGCCTGAATCATTGGTCTCTTATATAGACCACAGAGTATGTATTCAGAATCTTGTGCCCATTCAATATAACTTATCTTATCCAAGCATGAGAACAACTGTACAACCTGTATTTGCATGCGTAAGGAATATTTAAAATTTGCAACATTCAAAGTCAAAGTTATCTGTTCAGGGAAACTAACTCAAATGGAAGTAGTTACATATCAGCAAGATGCAAAACACACTGCAATCTGGAGATGAAAAACATAGAAAGGGTAATCTTGATCCTTCTTTCATTGGCTTTTTATGTTATTGTTATCGTTTTACTATCTATTGTTGGATAAAATTCTAAATAAAAAGGATTGGAAGATTTTAGTCCCTGCATTTCTGTGAAGCGTCAATCCAAATAACGGAACTCCAGAGAGAAAATGACATTAGACTCCAGACGGACAGTATGCATTTCTTTTACTATAAAGCTATTATCAAACAAACAATCGATTTGTGTACAATATTGAAATAGGTTGTTCGATAAGATCGGTTGAATCAAGGATGACATTCCCAATATAGGTAGGAAAGAGCTTCTAACCGTATCAAAAAGAATCAACAGATGATAGAACTAGCTGCTAGCTATACCATTTGATAGGAAAAGAGCAAAGACAGATACTACAAAGTTGTTGAGCTTACCGACCAGGCTAACTATGAATGGCAGATTTACTAGTATCAAGGGCAGACTAACATTAGTGGACTCTACATATTTAGCCTCAATAAAAAACTTTCTTCCTAACTGGTCTTGTTTTGGAATTTCTCCCTTCTGGCGAGGAAGAATAACTCAACAGTGGTACAGTTCAATTATTTGGAACCGTTTTAGACCCAACAAAGTTAATAGGAATAGGATTTGTCTATCCTTTCTATTTTTTCCAAATTGCGTATAATACCATATCGAGTATCGTAACATATTTAATATATTTAAACATAAGTCGAAATATAAGTATATTTATAAAACACAAATATCTTGTAAGAATAAAAAATTAAACAATGTTAATTAAAAATAGTATGGAAGTTAAGTTCTAAAAAATAAAGACATGCATAAATCAAATATGGGGTCTCATCTGATTTTCGGACTGTTTTTAAGGGATTGGATAAATGGTAGGATCAGATTGTAGAGATACGACAAATGGTGAGATAAAACTGTAGTTATATGATAGGATTGGATTATATTAGTTATAATTGAATCGTGATATATAACTATTTTTAATCAGTGTATGAAGTCAGAAATACGCCAAAAATATTTAATCTCCACAGTACTACAATTCATATAGTATTAGCTATCCTCCAATCTAATATCTTACATATCGTATAACTTATCCAATAGTCCAATCGAATTTACAAATGATGTGTCTCCTTGATAATTGTATCCTATATTCTTTTTTTATCTTAACACATCATCCACGTTCAATATCTATCGCATGTGTATCCTAATATACAATTACATAAGAAACGCTTATGTAATATGTATTGATTTACCTCTTCAACATTTCGAATCGAAAGCTAGGTTATTGTGAGAACACTAATGGGGAACTATACATAACTGTCTGATCTTCACCTGTCAACAGACCAAATTCTTGGAACATCCTGGAACTTTGACGAATGTAGCAGAATTATGACTGTGGACATGCTTCAACGTTACAATTGTGCATAATTGTAAATTGCAATGCATATGCCCCGTTTAGAAAATCATCCAAATGGTGACGCATAAAATTCCAATTCTATTGCTCGAGTTTAGGAATCAAGGAATTGATCAAGTACCTTGAGCGAAAGTACATCCCGGATCACGAGGCGGTAATCGACCGCAACAGCAAGAAATCGAGCATTGGGTGAGAAACAACAAGGACCAGTCTGCTTATAAGCATCCGTAAATTCCATCAGAAACGCAATGTTTTCATGGAAACCAAACAGTAAGATACTTCATTGTCATGAAACTTGGACTCGTGGCGGCGCGTGTACACGATTCCGGTTCCCAACTGAGGTCTTGGACTTCAGTTCGAACGCATTGCGAACTTTCAGGGCATGTCAGCGCCATTTGAGCCAGATTGAGCCAGGTGAGTGGATAGATCGAAGAGAGATATTAAAGATTGGGACCAACATTCTTGGATCCGGGAGGAAGATGAGATCCGCGGAGAAATTATACGTTCACATATATGCACACGAGTTCGAAATTGAAATGGAGATTTGTTAATTTTTACATTCCGTCGAATGATTTGAAAAACAAAAATTAATTTTTAATTTTAAACAGAAAGCTCCTATTGAAATGTCTAAGAGCAACTCCGCGAACTATTTAAAAAGATTTTGTTAGCTATTTTAATTTAGTTCATATTAAATTTGTGTTTTTAACAGATATTTTAAATAATTCTCTATTTTAGTTAAATTTTTTTAACTAATTAAATTTAATTAGTCTTCATAATTCTCTAAATTATATAAAGAGTAATTTATGAAAAAAATTTAATAATTTTAAAAATTTTAATAGTTAATTAAAATAAAAAAATAGTGTTGGCGTGCATATATAAAAAAATAACTAGTTAAAATAAAAAAAATATTTTTTTTATATTTTTAACTAGCTAAAATAGCAAGTAATGTTGGAAATGCTTACTTTGCTTTTAAGAAATTTATTATCGCAATTTCGTGGTCTAAAAATTTAATTTTTAATAACTTTAACGTTTCATAGAAAAATGTGAAAACAAAATTTAAAGCATTCGAGATCATTTATTTAGGTAGTTTTTATTTTTTTAAAATATTTATCTTTTTACTTTTTATTTTTAAAATTATAATATTCAGAATATTGACATTTTTTTTAAATATAGTTGAATTTTTAATAGAATGTATTATAATTATTTTATTTTTAAATAAATCAAAATGTTTAGCATGCACACAAGTAGTTCGCTTAGAAAAAACGTGAAAATAAGTTCACGGGTTTTTAAGATACTTTGAATACACTAATTTAAAAATTAATTTTTTTAATTAAAAAATACAAATATTTGAAATGCATATGGATTTCGAGTTGCCCATACACCGAAGTTTGAGAGAAGTAGAGAGAGAGAAAGAAAAAGAAGGAAAAGAATACAAAAGAGGGGAGAAAAAAGACTTTTCTCTTGTGTATCTAAAATAGGGGTTACATTTTTATATATTTTTCTTCTCTTATCAAGTTTTGCATTCCAATTCAAGTATGTATTTTGCATTAAAAAAATGATTTTAAAAAATATGATTTTGCATATAGTTAAATTATTACCTATTATGATTTTAGATGTACATATGTTTAAAATTTATGTTTTTAAACACTTCAAAAATTATGCATGTGTGCAACATGTAGCTAAATTCATGAAATCAAGTATGTGGAGTTTTAGAAATTGGCTTTTGATTAATTCTTTTAAAAAGTATCTTACCTCTAAAATTCATGAATAGTTTATTTATATAATGTCCATCCATGACTCTAGCATATTGTGTTACTTTTTTATAAACATATCTATTTTTAAAAAAAATTTAAAAATTTCACTAAGAGCAAAAAAAAGTCACATAAAAACTTTTAAGTAGCTTTTCTCGTCTTATTTAATTTTTTTAATTTTTTTTTAATTTTTTAATTTTTTATAATAAAAATAATTTAAAAAATATTATTATTTGAACTAATCTAAAATATTTTTACTAAAAAACAAAGAAAAAAAATCATATAAAAAAAAACTGATCGGGTGATATAACCCTCATTCGGATTGTATATCCAATACAATTGAAAAAAACAAAAACATCTACGTGGACCAATTAGATTTTAAATCCAATCATAGAGTACATAGCCTATAAAACAAACAAGCCCAATACGTGGACGTTTGGCCCAAAGTACTAACACAGTCAAATGAGAATTTGGCTAAGGTGTCAATACATTTAATATTAATTCGCAGTGTTGATATCACTATAAGCGTAAAATAATTTTTATCAAAAAAGTTAATTTTTGTTAAAATGAGGGATGAAATAAGAGTTTAAAGTTCTGTCAAAATGCATTATGGCATATACGACATATTGCATGCATTCTTCATACATATTATTTTACGAAATACAATAAAACTATCAATGAATTTGACATTTTAGTTGTTATTGTGATTAATTATTTTTAATTGTATTTTATTCTTATTTATCTTTAAAATTGTATATCTATTGAACACGTTGATAGTTCATACTCTTATAGTGTTTTCTTTTCGCGTGTGCAAGTGACCGTGATTCACTACTAAACTTAAAAAAATTTTAATATTAAAATGAGTGATTTGAGATGAATATATGTATTATTTGTATAGGTTTAATAAGTGTTTTCATTTATAGTTCTGTATATCGATAGATTTTACATGTTAGTTGTATGAATATGTGAGATAATATTTGTAAATTTATTTTACAATAAATTACATTTATATTTTTGTATTTAAAGATAATAATATTAATATTTTTTTATTTTTTTATTTATATAACAATTTGATTCATTAGTTAGTTGACCATCACTTGATTATCAATTTTCAATAAATTGACAAATTTACCCGTAACTTCTACAAACTCATCTCTCTCCTACCAGACTATTGATCAACAACATTGAAGAAGATGAATAGGAAGACGAGGAAAGAAAACACGCACACCTACGCACCGATTCATTATACGTGCATATATTTATATAGAGAGAGAGGGGGGGGGGGGAGAACCCAGTCACCATCTTCATCAACCATCAACCGCCATCCCTCTATTCTCCTCCACCCACCATGCACGACGCAGAAACCAACAAATCCGGTTGGTGTACCAGCGTATCTTTTGTTTTCACAGTGGTCTGATAAATGAGCTCCTTTACGGATCCATATGCGCTGAAGTCTGTATCAGATTAACCCGTTCATTTTCGTACATTTTTTGGTTTTAGGTAATTTATATCACTATTGTAATATGGTGGTTAGATATTAAATTGGAGTCATTTTTTATGTTTGGATATTTTGTTTTTCGTTTAATCTTTTCAATTTGAGAGTTCGAGATTTCAGATGTGGCTATTTCATTTGAACACAGAATCCTCAACTAAGCAAAATAAGTTCATAAAACATTCGAAGAAATTACATTTTTTAATCACTAAACACTCCTACTTGATGCCGGATCAGCTAAAAGAGCTTTTTGTAGTTTATGTGGCATCCACTTCTGGCAAATTTTGGATTTATATTGTTTCTCTCATTACTTGGATTTTCAATTTTGTAACTGGGTCTTTTAAAGTTCTACAAACATGCAGCAAACTCAAGTTTGCTCCATGCTAAATCTAATCAATAATTCTCACCTTATGCCAATCTAAGTTTCCATAACATTAACAGTGCATGAAACTGGATGTTCTTTGGCTAACCGGCTTCCTAAACTGCTTAATGATATTGTTTTCTTGCTATACTGGGTGTAATTGCTACTGGTTCTGCATTTGTAATCGTTGTATAGGTACTTCAACTCTCTGCAGAGTTAATGTTTTTCTGCATGTTTCCTCTCCGATGTACATATGGTTATTTCAGATGGAAGTGGAAAAACAGTACTTTTTGAGCTATGCATTTTGCGGCTGCTCTCAAGGTTCATATCTGCAGAGGGAAAATTTATTCACATAAAGGGAACCCACAAAACGGTAGGCTTTCTTGGATTTTGCCTATGATAATAATGTTTTTGGATGTTTATTTGAACACAGAAAAGTTAATATGATCACCGATTGCGCAGAGATCACATGACGAAGACACTCATTGATACCTTTTATTTTATCACCTAACTTCTCGATCATTATCTCTGTTCAAGCCTTCTTGAACACTGGTATTTGTCTTGGGGAGAAGAACAGAGGAATGGTGGTTGATGAATGTGGTGATTAGGTCTTGGTGGGGTTTGGATTAGTTATGGATAAATTTGTCCTTTCACTTAAAACTGATTCACTTCTCATCATTTTCTAATTGGTTAACTAGCAGTAACTTACTAATAAACTAATTTGTTAACTAGCGGTAACTTACTAATAGACTAATTTGTTACATCATTTTCTAATTGGTTAACTAGCGGTAACTTACTAATAGACTAATTTGTTACATAAATAATAATGTAAAAGAGTGTTATGGTATTTTAAAAAATAAATAGAGTGTCAGTATTATTACTCTTAAATACAAAATGCATAAATGTAATTTATCATTTCTTTTACTATAAACTTAAGGAATATGAATTAATATTTCTTTTATATTTGAATGATATTATTATCATTTTATTATATTATATTTGTTAATTATATAAGAAAGGTCATATAGCTATTCATAGAGTGAAGTGTAACGCCTATCATCATCTTTTACCACCTATCATATAGCTATTCATAGGTCCCATCTTGTATAGAAAATATCATATAGGTATTCATATAGTGAAGTGTAACACCTATTATTATCTTTTACCACCTATTTCGCTATTATTTTTGTCTATACTTATTGATCACCTATTTTTTTCCTTTACACGCGCGCGTACACAGATATATATGTGCATGGATACACATCTAAGCATATGATTTGACTGTGTAGTCCCCGTTTGGTAATATTCATAATTTTTTTTTGTTCACAATAATTTTTTTGTTTATTTTTATTAAAAAACTAAACAAAAACTTATTTGGCAGGTAGATGTTTGAATAATGGTGGTCGAAGTTGGTAACTGCATGATTGAAAGTGTTAGTTAGTGATGATAACATGAGATAGTTATGGTAGTTGAAGCATAAACCGTGTGTGATAACCGAATGTGGTGGTCGGAACCAACGACCATATATATATATATGGTGGTAAAAAATAGTTGCTGAATGTAGTAGTTGGAGGAGGTGGTTAGAAACGATGGTAAAAGATAATGATCGAAAGTGATTGTCGAAAATAATAATTGAACGTAGTAAAAAAAAAGAAGACAAAATATAAATTTGTTTGTAAAACAAGTAAAAATATATATTTTTTATTTATAAAAATTTAGTAAATTTAGAAAATTATTTATATTTTTTTTAAAATAAAAAATAATTATCAAACATATTTTTATTTACAAATTTATAAAATATTTAAAAACAAAAATAAAAAATAGCTAGTAAACATGAACGTTCTCAAATGGGTCCTACTACTATTTTTTTTTATTTTTTTAATGTGGACGGAAAGAACTATTGATATGCTAGTAGATGGCGATTGGAGGGTAAAAGTATATGAATGCAGTCAAACAAGTATACGACCGTAGTCAAATAAAGTAGCAGTGGTCAGAAACAAATGAATGAGAGTGTAGGAGAAAGATGGAGGCAGTTTGAAAAGGAGACCGAGATAGGTGAAAAATATTACGGGGGAGAAATGATAGAAACAAGGATAAAAAGTGATGGATTTGGTGTTTTGAATTTTGATTTTTATATTTGATACGATGTTCGAAAAACATTGAAATAGTAAATAAAAAAAATCAATCATAGAGATTCTACATACTGTAGAGAAAAATTGATGGGATGTTTAAACTAATCACGCAGTTTTTGTGTGACAACAAATTTTTTAGGTGATCGGTACTCAATTTACAGGCTAGAGAGTGTAAAGAAACGGTGAAAATCTTAATTTAAGATCATAAATACTATGAGTGAAAGAGTGAAACTTGTAATCTTTATTTTTTGCGTACAATGAATTGTTTTCTTCTCTCATGTAGAGGTAAGTAGTCAACTAAACGAGTATTTTTGTTTTGTTTATTTTGTTTGTTATTATTTTTTATCTTAATTTATGTGAATTGAAGCCATAGTTATTTTTTGATACATTAAGAAATTTATGCCTAAAATTTAAAGTATGAGCAAAAGGTAAAAATGATTGGGAGGGTGGAAAGAATTGCGATGGTCTAAAAGGTGGCGGTGAGATGCGGCAATATCAAGCGTATTTTATTTTATTTTTTAATTTGTTTTACGATAATATTTTTTAAAATTATATATGGTAGGTATTCATGGAAACAAAAGTGCATTTGCTCTTAAGAATCTTCCAATACTAGGAGGCATTTGTTTGGCATAATTTTTTTGAAATCTTTTTGCTTAAATTTTTTTTAAAAGACTCACTTATTTGATTTTTTATTATAATCAATTTTTTTTATTTTTTCTACATCTATTTTTTTATTAAAAAAATTAAAAATTAAAAAATCTACAAAAAAAATTAGGCCAAACACACGCTAATACTTCACTTGAAATAAAATTTTATCTTTTTATTTATTTTTGACTTTTTTGAACTTTCATCATGTTTAATTATTTTTCTTATTTTGCGTAGATGGTTTTGTTGAGAATAAGTGGAAAAAGTAGAAAAAAGAAATATAGAATATGAAAAAATGAATTAAAAATAAAAATAGCATAAAAGTAGGCATATATATATATATATATATATATATATATATA
>JAOTRH010000025.1:17987269-18018075 GCA_034768845.1 Heliamphora exappendiculata | reverse complement strand
AAAGATGTATTTTCTGGATCCCCGAGCATGTATTTTATGTCGGCGTTGAAAATTCTCTCAACATTATTCTCAAAGTTTAATTAGGAGAATTAAGAGTTTTTTTAAAGCCCAACAATAGGGTTGCACAAATAACTAAAAAAATCAATAATCTAATCTGGTTCGGTTCGGTTCGTATGATCCGGTTTGGTTTTCATTTGTCACAGTTCGATTCCGGATTAAGATTTTTAAAAATTGTTTTTAACGGTTCGATTCTCAGTTCTAGTTTAATTTTACGGTTGCGATCCGAACTGGACTGGTCTTATTTAATATTAAATTTGAGTCGTTTATTTTATTATTCTTAGTTTATATATTATTATTGTAAAAAATTAAATTAATCGGATATCGTTAACTGTCTTAACAAATCACATTTGTGTTAATAAAAATAAACTGTAATATTTATTTTATTATTTATTTTATTATCACAAATGTGATTTGTTTTGGTAGTTAAAGATATTCGATTAATTTAAGTTTTTATTGTAATAATATATAAATTAAGAACAACAAAATAAACCGTTTAGATTATCAAAATGTATTTATTTTGGTTGGGAATGTATTTTGCTGAATTTTGATTAGAACTGTTAACTGAACCATGTTCGATCCGTTGTCACGAATCGGTTTCGGTTTGGTTCTGTTACTTGAACGGTTCAGACACGGTTTTAAAAAATTTGAAACCATTATGAACGATCTGAATCTTAATTTTTTTAAAAATTAATTCAAATTGGATCGTGTACACCCCTATCAAACAACTCCGTCCTGTTACAGCAGAGTCTAATTCTTATAAAATTAGGATGAAAACTGCAGTTTTGCTGTGGAGCTTGGTCTATTACTGATCTTTTCCCCTTAGACGTGGTAAAAACAGTTGTCATTTTAATGTTATGTTGGAAAACTAGTGCTCAGTTTTGTCCTTTTTGATGAAACCAAGTTTCTGACTATGGAGTTGTAAACTCAACTGTATAGATACCATAAATATAGTCCATGAATTTTTCTTACATCATACTCTCTCTCTCTCTCTCTGTATTTCAGTTCTTTCTCTTTTGATCTTTAGCTGGCATGGGAAGGTGTTGGATTGTGGGTACCAAGTGCGTAAAAAACTTGTCAACCCATTTTGCCTTTATTTGTTAACTTTAATTTTTAAGTGAGTTTTTTGTTTGTTTTCTTTTTTGTTTTAAGTCATGTTAAGCTTAAAAAATAAAAAGGTAAGTTGGTGAATTTTAAGAGTGATTTAAAGTTAAAAGTTAATAAGTTAAAAAGGAAGTTGTTAAGAAATTTATTTTTTATTTTAACATAATTTGATATTCAATATAAATCTTATTTGATAAATCTCGATGAATAGGTTATAAAAATATAGCATCTGTTTGGACAGATTTTTTAAAAACTTTTTCTATAGCTTTTTTTGTAATTTTTTTTTCATGTAATGATTTAGAATGTTTATTTTTTTGATTTATCGTGATTATACAAATCTAAGAAATATGACCGAAGTTGAAAAATATTTACTAACAATAAAAAATAATTTAAAACTTAATAAATGCTTTAATTAATATTTTTTTTGGTTTTATTTAAAAAATTTTATTTTTAAATTATTTTTTTTATTTTTCAAATTATTTATAATAAGATAAATATAAAAAAATATGCGCATTTAAACTAACGTTAAAAAAATTAATTAAAAATAAAAATAAAAATAAAAATATATGAAAAAACTATCCCAAATATAAGTTTTTTAACCTATAAAATATTTGATTTATTGCGAGCTTTTGTATATAGTACATTAATTAATTTTGCCCTAATAAGTTGACTGAGTCAAAAGTGTAGACAGACGGGAGGTTAGAGGTTGGAGGTTGGAAGTTGGAAATTGGAGCCGAACATGAAAATATTTTTTTGTAGAGTAAGAGATACGATATTTTTTAACAAAATATAAAAATATTTTAATAATAATCAAAAAGGTAAAAGATTAAAAGTCAATGAATAAAAAGATAAAAAATCAATAGTTGTCAAGTAAAGCTTTTGAGTTTTTTTTTTAAGTTTTAATTTAAAAGGCTTTAAGTTGAGAGCTAAATGAAATATTTAATTCATCAACCCATACTTATTTGTACAAATTTACATAGTTTATATGGGTGACAAGATTAGTTTGAGTGGGCTAAGTAAAAATTAAAAAAAATGAGACGAGTAGTTTGGTTGTAAATTATGTTTATTTAATTCATTATCAATCTAGCACAATTTGCTTATGTTATATATTAATTAACGTATTTTTATATACACGATGAATTCCAGTATTCATTTGGTTTTAAGTTAGATTTTGTGCTTTTAAGTTATTTTAAATCAAATAAATAAAAATTTTCTTTAGTAAATTTTATGAGTGACTTAAAAGTTAAAAATTTATTTTGTTTAAAGTAATTTTAAATCAAAAGATAATAAGATAATAGGCTAAAAACTTTAAGTTAAAAAGAAGTTATTATAATTTTTGAATTTTATTTTTATATAATTTTATATTTAATTTTGATCTTGTTTGTTAAATCTCAAAGAGTAGGTTTTAAAAATATAATTTTTATAAAAAAAAAGATATTTATAATCAAAGTTTTAGCATTTTTAAAAATATATAAAAATATCTTATGTTAATAAACAAAAAGGCAAAAAGACAAAAAGTTAATAAGCAAAAAGATAAAAAGCTAAAGTTGCCAAATGAGGAGAATATGATTTTTTGAGTTTTAAGGCAGACTTTTAAGTCGAGAACCAAATGAAACCTTTCTCTCTTTCTCTCACACTCACACTCACACTCATGCACACACACATATATACATATATATATAGATATATTAATTTCTTATTATTTATAAGGAGTAAATTTTAACATTTATAATTTTAATTGCTATTATTACATATGGTGAATATCTTTTATATAAATAATATAAATATTACTAGTAGATATATTTAATTGTATTATTTATTTTTATTCTTATTATTACTATTATATTGTTGTTTTAATTAGTTTATTACTTGAGGTATTTAGTGTCTATATATATATATATACATATAAAGAAAAATTATAATAAATTTTATGATTTTTCGAAATTAATTTTACTAAAATAACTCCAAATTTTATTACTATTCAACCGGCTAAACTGCTTACCTTGCAAATTAAAATTGTCAGAAAAAATTCCCCCTTTTGATAATTAGTGGGCTAGTGCTGGCAAAAATAATTCATTGCTAAAAATGAGTTGATTAAAGTTTTTTTTTTTTTTTTTCAAATTTAACTCATGCACATCTCTGGTGGGTAGGAGAAAATATTAGGTATCCAAGACCACATGGTGAGAGACTATCACAATTACTCATTCATGTAAAGCCTACATCCACATGAATATGTAATTGTGATAACTTAAAACTACCTAATAATTATTCGGTGGGTAGGTGTGAGTTGGTATTTATATAAAAAAATGCACCATCTATCCGAGTAAGGAGCTAATTAATATCATGACAATAAAAGGACAAATAAGATCTAATGGCTCAAGGCATGTTCTTTCTGTCCCAATTCTTTATTTATTACCTCAAGATTTCACTCTAGATTAGATCAATCCAGCACACATATGTCCAAGCAAGTTTGGATAATCTTGTGGTCATGGTGTGAAGATTATTTAGCATTAAGGGGTGGGTATCGTGTCGTGTCGGATTGCATTCCTGTTATATCACATCGGGTTTGTATTAAAAAAAAATTAACATTAAAACTATCTATTTAACTAAACGTGTTATTTATAATTCTAACAACACTACCTGTTTATAAATAGATTAACCTATTTAATAATTTATTTAACAACTTATTTAATAACAAGTTCATACTTTCAATTCAATACATATTTCAATCATAAAATCACATAAATTATAATAAATAAAAAAATTATAAACAATCTGCAAAAAAATTTTAAATAGTTCGATACATAAACAATACGAATTTACGCATAAAGAACTCCAAAGTCTAAATAGTTGATAAAAAAATTTATAGAAAAACCCCGGAATAAATGGGTCATTTTTTGGTTCTACGGGTTTAAAACTAACTTAACATATTTATTAAACGTGCTATCGAAACGTGTCATTTTTTATTTTGTGTCAAAAAATAATTAATTCTAACTCTTTAATTTTGTATAAAATTTGAATCAAATTAACATATCGTCTCGAAATTCTCATCCCTAGTTGGCAGTTTATTTACAAATATTGAAAGTGGTGAGGTTTAACACTGCAGTTCTATATCTGGTGATTGATACATTTTAGATCCCTTTTACACTTTACGACTAGCAAAAGCAATTGTCCTTTGTGATTACTTTTGTCATAAAATCACTATTTCATTTTTTTTGTCTCTATTAATATGATAAATAAAAAAATTGAGACAAGGTAAAAAATTAAAAATAATAATTTAGTGTACAAAATTCTCACGTATATACAACCTGGGAAAAAAAGGGTCAATAGTAGTTTGACCTTTTTTTTAAACCTCGCATATGCAAAAACTTTGTACATCAGGCCGACCTCTTGTTTATTTTTTTATTTTTTTATTTTTATTTTTTTAAGTTGGCCCCAAAAAAATCATTTATCATATTAATAGAGACAAAAAATGGAATAGTGATTTTATGACTAAAGCAATCGCAAAGGACAATAGCTTTTGCTAGTCATGAAGGGAAACGGGGTAAAATGTATAAATCACCAAAGATAGAACTGCAGTGTTAAACCCCCACCACTTTCTATGTTTTGGGGCAACGGAATATGATAAATATTATAGTTAACCAAATATTGCTTGATCTCTTCTCATTGCTAGAAAAATCACTTTTTGTTTGGGAGGTTTTTTGCGACGATTTAAATTCCAACGTAAAAAAAAGTGTTTATAAAACGAGAATCATTACTGATGCAAATAAGTGAAGAAATATATTATACTCTTTAGTTGCAAACGGAATACAATTATGACCTCATTTGGGCCACGCAAAAAAATTAAAATTAAAACTACATCATTTTGATCATTTTGACAAATATATATATAATTTTTGGAAAGTTGCAGTCGCAAATAAAATTCATTTTTCTCAACATTTTCGACTACACTTTTTGGTCGAGAAGAATTGCTGTCATAAAAGCTAGTGACAGAAAAATACAGGAAAGTTAGTGTATTCTTAATAGCTCCGTATTTTGAGAGCTATTAAGAATACAAGGAATTAGTGTACTTCTCTACCTTAAAATTTAAAAATAGTACACAAATTAGAGAAAATTTCATTTATCCAATTTCTTGGAGCAGTGATATATGATGGTGTTATCTATCTAATGTCATCCCATTTTTCTGAGGCTGAAACTTCGAATATGACAGAAAAAAAAAACACTATCCAATAAGCGACGCTGTCATTTAATTTTACTCATACCATTGTTTTGCTTTTATAGAGACCGATTCTCGTAACTCAAACAGGCACGGCAGACCAAAAAAGAGGGGGGGAGAAAGTGCAGAACTATAAGCAGTATATGTTTCCCTAAAGCAACTTAGCTCTCACTTTCTTAGCTAACAACACAATAGCATTCTTCTTGTTCATCAGCAGCTACAGCTACAGCTACATCAACATATTGGTGCATCACAGTACTATAATGTCAAATTCTATACATTCTTCTATGGAATATGCAATTTCAACTTTCATATTTGGAATAGGAGCCAAATTAATACGAGGGAGATTGTCCTACACAAGATTCAAAATGCTATATGCTAAGGAATGCTCAATTAATTATTGTTGTTTTCCAGATTTCCACTCGATAATGGCAGAAAGAATTGTGTAATTCGGTATTAAACTCTTATTTGGTAATGGCAAATTTGTCATCGGGGATTTATCACTCCCCTCGAGCCATATCTCTATGGCTTTGCGATCGTAAGTATAGCCATCAGCAGCAACACAGGGGTCTTCCATTATATCCTGGAAGAGAAACAAACTATTATCAAATGAAAATAGGGAACTTGGGTAATGAAGAAACACAGAGAGGTAAATCCGGAACTAAATATGGTTCAAACTGATATAATTCATGAAATCAAAGTTCTAAAGCATGAGCTTCACAATACAGCTTTGAATTTATTAGGACAAGTATGATACCAATAAACATCATTTCACAAGCCAGGAGTAGTAACAAAAAGAGGAAGTGCTTTTAATAAGGCTCTGTTGGATGTAAAACGGGAGGTAATAATTAAATGCCAAATGATAAACTGCACTAAACTGATTTTGACAAAAGTGACAATCCATTATAGGTTTGTTCTATTGACTCATATTTCAGTTAGTTACAAAAGATGGACAACCTAATCAGCAGCAGAAAAAATGAGTGGTGTACTAGATTTTATGGCACATTTCGAAATTGCCTTTTCCATTTAGAAACATACGGAATTCAGTTCAAAAAATATTGACAATGAAATGTGACAAAATATGGCACAGGCATACCTTAAGTATTGGGCATATGAAGTGAGTCGGAGGTGCCGGTAGAGAATTGGATTCTGAAGCTCGAGCATTGTCTCCAAACTCTTTCAATCTCTCCAGTGCAGGAAGAACTTGATCTCTCAAATCAGGCCTATCTCTACGTCGAAGCTCAGCACATCTCAGTCCCAATAAAGCAAATTCCTTTGTCTCTTCAACTGGCCATTGTCCAGCCTCTGGATCCAATAAATCTGCTAAATGCCCATTATCAACTGCCGTTTCCACTACATGAGCCAGTGCTATAGCTGGTTTTGCAGTCAGCAACTGCAGAATCACCATTCCAAACGCATAAACATCAGACTTTGGAGAGATCAACCCTGTCCTCTGGTACTCTGGATCTATGTAGCAAAGAGTCCCCACAAGATCCTTGCACATGGCGGACATAGCAGAGGAGTCTGAGTGAAGCATCGTGGAAAGCCCAACGTCACCGATCTTGCTCACAAAGTTGTGATCAAGCAATATGTTTGCTGGTTTTAGATCACGGTGGATAATAGGTTTTGGCTTTGAGTTGTGCAGAAAGACAAGGGCTGAGGCTATTTCCCAAGCAATTCTATACCTCTCAAACCATGGAATTGGGGGGGTGTTATTTTTTCGGAGCAACCTATCCTCCAGGCTACCATTCTCCATGTACTCATAAACAATGCAACCATGATCAGGACATGCGCCAAGAAGAATTAGCAAATGGGGATGACGAATATTGCTCAAGATCTCAAGCTGAAAGCCAATAAAAAAACTCAGATAAGTACTTAATTCTGACTTGTGGGACCTTCAGTCCTTTATTTTTCTGGCTTATTCAGTTCACAACAATAGTTGCATATAAAAGGGATCAAAGATGAGCTCAATATCTTACAAATGACAGGCAAATTGAATAGACCACCAAAAGTATCTGTTTTCCTTGGTAACCTGATGCATCTGTCTGTCGAAACAGCAAAAGTAGGCAGTAGACCAGGGAAACCAGTAGTGACCCAAAAATTTCCATGAAAAATACATCTTTCACTCTGACAGTTGATCTTAAAGGCTCTATGGGTCATCTAAAATTTATATCAGAATTTTGGCCTATAATTGAATTGAAGGGATTTGAGACCAAACAGAGTGGCACACAAGATGGCCTCCCAGAATATCCAAATGCATTTGATAATTTAAATTTGCAAATCAGAAATCCATTCAAACAAAATTAGCTATGTGCTTATATCTCAAAAATAAGGCAACGGAATGATTTTCAGACCATTTTCATTTGTGAGTTTCTCTTACCTCCTGCTGAAATTGCTTCTTCCTGTGAGCCTCTTTAGAATGGAGGACCTTCACCGCTGCAGTTGTATGATGCAAACTGCACTTATAGACAGTTCCACATGCCCCCATTCCAATTTTAAGATTGTCAGATAATGATGAGGTAGCTGACACGATTTCTTCCCATTCGAACTTCTGGTATTGCTGCAGAGGGCCCATCAGTGCGTTCTCGAGTTTTTCCTTCTCCTTGGCTTCCTGTAAGGCCTTGGTCTCTGCTTCTTTCTTTTGTGCAGCTTCTCTTTCAGCACATTCTTTCACATACAAGACCTCTCTTTTTGCAGCTTGATATTTCACTTTCTCTTGTATTGCCAATTCTTTTGCTTCCACCTCCTTCTTGTTTACCTCTTGAAGCTTAATTGCTTCTTTTAATTGACGCTTGTGAAGATCATTTAGCTAAATAGAAAGACAGGACATCAGCATGCTTCTGTTTGAGACAAGACGTGAGTGACAATACAAAGCAAATTTCAGTCTATGACCAGCCCATATATGGTGCCAATTCACCAACTGGCAACATACATATTTTGAGCTACGATGCATCAAAGAAACAGTCAATCATGTAGGTGCTCAGATTAATGCAGCTTATGATTTTTCCATGCACAAATACTGACAGACAATTTGGTAAGTTCAGTGTCCAAATTTTGTAAGCCTGGGAGTGATTTGAACTTGAGAATAACAGAATTATAAATTTATAATATATGGAAAATTTGACAAGAACTCAGTTAATAAATTTAAAATTTAAATTGTGGTAGAATAAACTCGATATGTACAAGGAACAGAAACTCATGTTCACAGAGAAATGTAAGCACTAAAACTGAATTTCAAAATACTACGGGCTCGTTTGGTTGCATTTTCTAAAATTGTTATTTGAAAATTGTTTCGTAAAAACTAATTTAAAAAATAGTTTTATAATATTTTAAAAAGAGAAATTGTGTTTGGTGTGCTGTTTTTTAAAATCCTAATCCAAACTCTAACTGGTCCCAAATCAAGAAACGCCGCCGCTGCTAAGATGCCGCTGCCGATTGAGACGCCGACGACGACGACTGAGTCGCCGACGACGAAATGAGACGCCGGCATGATGGTTGATGGAGACGCTAACAAAACGAGACAGCGAAGAAAGCTTGTCGCAAATCTCATCCCAGAGCTGGTCACAGACGTCATTTGTTAGGGTTTTAAACAATGCGCTGTGGATGATGCGGAGATTGTTTGCTATGGCCGTTGCGGATGTCGTTTGCTAGGGTTTTAAATGACACCCTATAGAGATCGTTTGCTATGACCGTCGCAGAGGTTATACTGGATTAAACGAGACGCCGACGAAAAAACGAGACTCGACGGCAGCGAGAATCGACGACGGCGACGGCAACGATGGCAAGGATGCGAGGCAACGATGGATGAAGAACAATTTTTGTGGTTCACACTTTGAAGAACAGTTCAATTTGTTGAAACAATAGAGTTATAAAATTCTCATAACATTTTTTTGTTGTTTTCACTTTTTTCTGTTTCTCTTATTTTGAACTCAGTTTTTTGGAAAAAAATGCTTGAAAAACTCAACCAAACAGAGTTTTTCACCTTTTCAAAAAATGAAAAGTGAAAATTAGTTTGAAAATAGCTAACCAAACGAGAAAATACTCAATAGTTTGAGATTTTTTTTCTCCGGAAAAGAAAGGAAAATGAGAAAAGGAATCTTCCCTCATTTCTTCCGACAAAGAAGTAATACTTCATTTCATACGTTAGTTGAGAGTGAAAAAAGTACCTTCCTAGAAGCATCAAATGTCTCACTTTGAGCTACTGCATACATTCCTTGAATATTTCTGAGTTCAATTCTCAGTTTTTCTAGCTCAAAATTGACGTTGATCTGCACATAACAGAAAAAAAAAAAAAAAACTTCCATTGAAATCACATTACATATCTGTGCATCACCCTGACATACACCCAGAACTAGTAAGACATTTCCATGTCCTCAAGGACAAAGTGATCAAAACTTAAGGTGCAGCTTGCCTGAATTTATGTGCTTTTTGTTATTCAGAATTCTAGCACAAATCAGATTCTTAATAAAACTTCACAAAATGTCTGAAGAACATTTCTAGATCCTTGCACAACTTACAATAAATTTCACAAAACCAAAGTTTATTCATGCACTAAACAATTTGCCAAACAAGAATGCCTGGCAAACACAATTCTGATAACCAGGTTATCTGCCATACGGGAAGAGATTATCAAGTAATTGAGAAGCTCTTGCATTTTAACTGATGCCAACCAGACCTTCCTGTATTTTTATTCACAAGTGATTTGTAAAAACCAAACCAAAGTAGAAATGGAAAAAAGTTACCTGGCTTTTTGAAGAAAAATCTGAAGGACCACTTGAGGTTGAAGCTTGATCGGGTATCCAATACTGGTTGTCCGTTGCTAAGCTTCTGAAACTAGATATACTACTATCAGGATGAACAATATCTGAGTTGCCAGGACAAGAACTCATAAGATCCTCCCCTTCCTCAATTTCCAGAGATGAAATGCTAGAATGAATTGTATTGGTTGAATTTGTTTTCTTATGAAGAAGGGTCTGGTTTATAGTTGAAAGAGCTTGAAACCGCTGCATTGGTAGTGAAGGAGAACAAAAATGAGAATGTGAAGAAGCCGAGCCTGGGTCAGTTAACTTGGTCCTTTCTGAAAAACAGAGGAAAAATATATTTTATCTCATCATTGGCAGAAAATGATGCAGTGTATTAATTTCTGATCATTTGGAAACAAAAGAAAACCTTGCCACTTACTTTTGAAAAATGGCGCTGCCTTGCTAAGAAAAAAATTTAGATTACTCAAAATGTTCATAGATAAATACGGACATTAGAAAATGGAATGGCACAACACACTAGGATGCCAACAAAGAAAATGCTAAGAAGTGCAGGACACAGAACCATGACAACATGGTAACAAAACAGTATTACCAATACATGCATATGTATTTTGTACTGTTAGAAAATATGCATTTGTGATTGAATGATTTCAAGTTCTATTTTTACAGTTGCATAATTTGTAGGAAAATATCATGTGCTACCATACTACTACGGTACAACCTATTTATATCCATTAGTCCATTTTTCTCTCTGTTTCCCTCCCAATCAATATATTCTTAGAAAGCATCCATTTCAATTTATTAACTTGTTTTAGCCCCACTACCTGCACACCCATCACCTTGATAGCATCAATGGGTGTGTGTGTGTGTGTGTGTGCGCACTTCAAGGCAAGAGGATAGCCTGCCTCTCTGCCTTTCGCACCTCAAGGTTGCAGGGTTTAGCACCTCTGCACTGCTATACTGATGAAACCACCTTTGGTTTTATAGCCATCCTTGCCTCATGGAGCACAAGAAGAGTGAGAAAACAGTATGCTGTTGGTGTGGAGTGATAAACAGTGTGTGTGTGTGTGTGAGAGAGAGAGAGAGAGAGAGAGAGAGAGAGAGAAAGCGAGCTGTGAGAGTGAGAGTTGAGCTCAGAGAACCTTTCTCCTCCACCATTGTAATTCCTCCAATTTCTTAGTGAAATTGTTCTCTCTCTCTCCATGGATTTAGACTATTTCCAAACCACGTTAAAAATTCAAGACAGACGAGCCAACACGTCAATTTTTAAAAAATTTCAGGACACGACACATATGGGGCACGTTAAAAATTTATATTTTTATATATTTATTATATTTCAAAAATACAAATAATTTATTCAATGGCAATTGAAACTATATAACATAATCCTAATAAAATTTAAACGTTCGTTTTCTCTTAAAAATGTTTCAAAACATATTTAATTTACATAATTTACGTTTTGAAGAATGCAAAACATTATTATTATGAAGAAATTCATCACATAGGCCGTATTTGGAGAATTCAAGAAGTGTCATTAAACTGTCCATCAAGTGTCGAAAAAGTATAAACATTATGGATTCAATTTGTTTATTAAGATATGTTTAAAAAGTAGCGAATACGAATTTAGAAGTGTCCAAAGAGTGTCGTGTCCGACACGGGTGTTTAACACGACACGCCATCTTCATAGAAGTGTCTGTGCTTCCAATGGAGTCTAATTTACGTAGGTAGCATTTGATTGAGGGATTTTTTAAGATGAGATTTGATCTTTTAACTAAAAATCTGTGCAAGGATTCACTTTTGTACTTGGTTTGATAGATTAGCGTAAGGATAGAGGTAGGAAATATATCTAAAAAAAGCTAGAATCTTTTATGGGATGGACTACGTTCTTCTTTTTAATCAAAACCCACCATAAGGCTCTGAAATGCCTCCAGGTATCTCATAGAAATTGAAATCTAAGTCACAACCTTAAATGAACAAAGCAAATCTACTCATCCCAATTCGTCAATCCTAATGCAACAAGATAAGTGCATCTATGTTCTCACAACAGATCGTCCTATGTGCTAATTTTTGAAGATTGGATATATCACACCAAGAGAAATACACACACCAATACAAGTAACTTCCATCTGCATTGCAACATTCAAGTACAGAAGGGATGCACTGCAAGAATGAAACATACTTCTATTTCATTAAAGAATATGGATAAGTAAAACTTGTTTTTTTTTTCATGTATAGAAGAATAAGTACTCTGTTTGTACAGCAATAGCTGCATAATGTTGATGAAGATATATCCATATGCTGATGACATTACACCCATTATTTGAAGGCTGAAAACACAGATCAAGTACAATACCTGCTTGTGAGCTGGAATTGAAACTTGACGAATCATTGGTAGAGCAACTTGTCTCACTACTGTTGTCTTTAATGCTTCCATTTGTCTCTGAATCAGATGGACGCAAAGAGGACAACTTTCCCTTTGAAACAGCATAGACCGTACAAAAACTTGGAGCACATTCTGAGATTCTTGAGGAGAAGTGTCTTCCTCTAAGTTTCCAACAAACATCATTTTTGTCAATATGAGAAATACATTTTATTGTTTCAGTTTTGCTAATTGAAATTTCAGGAGACAATATACATGAAGACAAATAAATTGAACTGAAAAAATCATCTTCAAACAATGACACGTGAAAGGCTACTTTTTTCTTTCCAATTAAAGATTCTCCTTTGTGGTAAAGAAATAACTTCTTTTAACTTCCAATGTACCCAAAATAACAAGAAATAACTTATTTTATTTTTTTCCATTTTTATTAATTCAGTTGGGTTTTGATTCAAATTTCGAATTGTGGTCTCGGGATGATGTCCGCTCGAGCGGCGCCCGAGCGATCAGGTGGTCCGCTTGAGCGAACACTTCGGCGTTTCGCCTTTTAACTCTTGGGGCACTAACGGCTTGAGCGGCCAGGGGGGTTTGCTTAAGCGGAGGCTACGAAGGGTGCTCTCTAGACACTGACCGCTCAAGCGGTCAGGGGTCCGCTTGAGCGGACCGCCACGAAGCAGAAATCCTATTACAGTGCTAAGGTTAAGTTTTTAACCTAGAAGCCTAATATATAATGTTTTTATGTTCTATAGTGATAGGAGGATGACGAAAATATAGAAGATTGTAATTTGTATCGTTAAATAATGGATTGTTCTCCCCTCCTGTGGACGTAAGCACCTTGCCGAACCACGTAAATTGTGTGTGTGATCTGTTCTTATTCTTTGGTGTTCTCTATCTGTTTTTTGGCGTGGATTGAAAATTTGGTATTGTGTGTGTTCTGTTGCACAACAAGTGGTATTAGAACTTCTGGTTAAAGCTTCAATCACCCGAATATAGTAGAGATGACGAATACGAAGTACGAAGTCGAGAAGTTCACCGGTAAGAACAACTTCTCTCTTTGGCAACGATGGATGAAAGATTATTGATCCAACAAGGAGTCTCTAAGGCATTACTCGGGAAGGCGAAGAAGCCAAAAAAGTTAACCGATGATGATTGGGACAATCTCGATGCAAAGGTTGCTAATGCAATTCGTCTTAACCTCGAAGATTATGTTATACACAACGTATTGGATGAGGAGACTTTAGAAGCTATTTGGAAAAAATTAGGGACCTCTATATGAAGAAAAACCTGACAAACAAATTGTACGTGAAAAAGCAGTTATACGGGCTACAGATGAAGGAAGGTACGAACTTGTTGGAACATTTAAATGTCTACAACGTGCTCATTACTCAACTATCAGGATTCGATGTTAAAGTTGACGACGAGGACAAATTGATACTTATTTTGGCATCGCTATTTATATCCTATGATTATCTGGTGACTACACTAATGTACAGGAAATAAACTTTTGAGTTGGAAGAGGTAACCAATGCATTGCTGTCACACGAGAAAATGAAGAGGGATGATGAAACGAGTGCAGAAGGATTAGTCGCAGCAAAGGCAGAGCCGAAACGGGACAAAAGCAAGTCCAAAGGCAAAGATTCCAATAAAGGAAAGTCCATATCAAAGTTACGTGCAAAGAAAGATGTTGAGTGTTTTCACTGCCACAAGACTAGTCACTACAAGAGCCAATGTCAGGAGTTGAAGGATCACATTGAGGAGAAGAAGAAGGGAAAGAAGATGTAGATGTAGACCTACTTTCTGTTTCTTCTTCTAGTAATTTTCTATCTGAATCATGGATTTTAGATTCAGGGTGCTCTTACCATATGTGCCCAAACAAAGATTGGTTTGACACTTATAAACCCTGTGATGGTGGTACTGTTCTAATAGGCAACGAAGCAGCTTGTAAGGCGATTGAAATAGGTACTATCAAAATTAAAATGTTTGACGGTGTTGTAAGGGTTTTGGGAAATGTCAGACATATTCCGGAACTTAAGAAAAATTTGATTTCCTTGGGGGCTTTGGATTCTTTGGGTTGTGTGTATATGGCAAGAGGTGGAGCTATAATGGTTAGCAAAAGTGCATTAGTTATCATGAAAGGGAAAAAGATTGAAAATTTGTATAAACTAATTGGAAACATGGTAGTAAGTGAAGTTGCACTATCTACACCAGCAGAGTCCAGCACAGATAACACCAAACTCTGGCATATGCGGCTCGGCCATATCGACGAGAGTTGTATGCTAAAACTTCACAAGAAGAACCTTCTGAAAGGAGTGAAGACGTGCAGTATTGACTTTTACAAGTATTGTGTGTACGGGAAACAACACAGGGTCAATTTCTAGACAAGTTCTTATACCAACAAGAGTGTACTAGATTATGTCCATTCAAATGTCTGGGGACCAATCACAGTCCCCTCTCACGGTGGTTTTCAGTATTTTGTGAGTTTCATTGATGGCTATTCCAGAAAGGTATGGATCTATTTTATGAAATATAAGTCTAATGTGTTTAGTATTTTCAAAACTTGAAAATTGCTTGTTGAGAATCAGACAGGGAAAAAGATCAAATACCTGATGATAGATAACGGCACACAGTACAGGAACAATTAATTCACGATGTTTTCTGAATCAGAAGGGATCACATGCCATTTTATAGTCAGAGAAACTCCATAGTAAAACGAAGTTGCAAAAAAAGTGAATAGAACAGTGATAGAAAGGGCCAGATGCATGAGGTTGAATGCGGGTCTGTCAAAGGTATTTTGGACAGAAGTAGTGAACACAGCATGCTATATCATCAATAGATCACCGTCATCAGCCATTGACTTCAAAATTCTGCAAGAGATCTTGTCAGGTAAACCAGTTGAGTTGGAAAATTTGAAGATTTTCTGTTGTCCTGCTTATATGCATGTTCAGGGTGAAGAACGGTCTAAGCTAGATCCAAATCAATAAAGTGCATCTTTCTTGACTATGAGAGTGGTGTGAAGGGTTACAAAATGTGGAACCCAGCTGCCAAGAAGAAGGTGATCAGCAGGGACGGGGTATTTGACGAGGCATTCATGCTTAGTAAATGTGAAGATAGTTCAATTGATGGCGAGGTCAGACAGAAAGCAATAGTTAAGGTGGAGCCTGATGAGAATGAGTCACCTACTGATTCAGATGATAGCAATGTAAGTCTTAAGTAGTCAGAATAGGGAGTTGAGTCCAACACAATGGCCAAAGGTCGAGAGAAGCGGGTCCACAAAGCACCAGTGAGGTACGGCTTTGAAGATATGGTCAGTTTCGCTCTTATAGTTGGCAGTGGAGATCCTCAGACTTACAAAGAAGCTACAAGAAATCCAGACAGAGAAAATTGGCCCGTAGCTATGTCAGAAGATATGGATTCACTACAGAAGAACAAGACTTGGAAATTTGTGAAATTACCCAAGAACAAGAAAGTTGTTGGTTGCAAATGAGTTACAAAAAGAAGGAAGCAATATCAAAAAATGAGGGTGAAAAATACAAGACTAGATCAGTGGCAAAAGGTTACTCTCAGAAATAATGAGTAGACTATAATGAGATTTTTTCACCAGTTGTGAAACACACATCAATTAGAGTTATTTTGGCATTGGTGGCTATGCATGACATGGAGCTAGAACAACTTGACGCGAAAACGGAAATTTGGAAGAGCAAATTTACACGCAACAGCCTGAAGGTTTTAAGGAACTTGACAAGAAAGAGTATGTCTATTTACTGAAGAAATCCTTGTATGGATTAAAGCAGTCTCCCAGGCAGTAGTACAAGCGGTCTGATTCCTTTATGGTGACGCACGGGTACACGCGCTGTGAGTATAATTGTTGTTTTTATTACAGATTACTTGTTGATGGTTCACATATTTTGTTATCTTTGTATGTTGACGACATGCTAGTGGCAGCAAAGAGTAAAGAGAAAATTGCAAAGTTAAAGACTTTGCTAAGCAATGAATTTAATATGAAGGATTTTGAAGCTGTTAAGAAGATCCTTGGTATTGAAATTCACCAAGACAGGAAGGTTGGGAAACTATGGTTATCCCAAAAGGAGTATCTGCAGAAGATGCTGGAAAGATTCAATATGCAAGATGTAAAGCTAGTGAGAACACATTTTGCAGTTCATTTCAAACTTTCGTCCCAATTATGTTCCAGTTCAGAAGATGAGTTGAAACGTATGTCAGAGCTACCGTACGCAAATGCAATAGGTTGTCTTATGCACCTGATGGTGTGCATAAGACCTGACATATCCCATGCAGTCAGTATGGTCAATAGATACATGGCAAATCCAAGGAAATAGCATTGGAATTCAGTTAAGTGGGTTTTCACATATTTAGCAAGAACTCGTGATTTGGGAATATTGTTCGATAAGGAGAGGGTTTCTACAGAAATAGTAAGATATATTGATGCCGACTACGCTGTGGACTTAGATTCAAGAAGGTCTATGACAGGGTTCGTGTTCACTCTTGCTGGTGGTCTTATATGTTGGAAGTCTACACTTCAGGATACTACTGCGTTATCAACTACTGAAGCAGAGTATATGGCAATAATTGAAGCCGAAAAAAAAGGCAGTGTGGTTGAAGGGCTTGGTTAGTGAACTTGGGTTGGCGCAGAACAGTGTCGTGCAACACTGTAACAGTCAAAACGCCATCTACTTAGCCAAGAATCAAGTGTATAGCGCAAGGACAAAACATAAAACCGTGCAGTATCACAGAATTTGGGAGTGACTACTTTCAGGTGACATTTCCTTATCAAAGATTCATACTGATGAGAATGCGTCTGATATACTGACTAAACCAGTACCAAGGATCAAATTTGAGCATTGTCTGGACTTGGTTCAAGTTTGTTCCTGTTGATATCCAGAGAGGATGAAACACTTATACCCGGAAAAGGAGTGCTGGAGGAGGCAGATGGAAGGTCTTCACAGATGGTTCAAAAATTTGAGTCAAGGTGGAGATCGTTGGGTTTTGACCCAAATTTCGAGTTGTAGTCTCGGGAAGATGTCCGCTCGAGCGATCACTTCGACGTTTCGCCTTTAACTCTCGGGGCACTAACGGCTTGAGCGGCTGGGGGGGGGGGTCCGCTCGAGCAGCCATGGGTCCACTCAAGCAGACCGCTGCGAAACAGAAATCCTATTGCGACGCTAGGGTTAAGTTTTTAACCTAGAGGCTTCATATATAATGTTTTTATGTTCTATAGTGATAGGAGGACGACGAAAACATAGAAGATTGTAATCCGTATCGTTGAATATTGGATTGTTCTCCCCTCCCGTAGACGTAAGCACCTTGCCGAACCACGTATATTGTGTGTGTGTGTGTGTGTGTGTGTGTGTGATTTGTTCTTATTCTTTGGTTTTCTCTATCGATTTTTTGGCATGGATTGAAGATTCGGTATTGTGTGTATTCCGCTGCACAACAAATTCATTTGGCCGAACAGGATCAATTCCACACCCACAAGGGACACCAACAAGTTTGAAATCCCTTCTTACAGTCCCAGGCCTCTATACATGATGAGGTCTACATCTTACAGCATGGCACCAATTGCATGTGATTGACGTACAAGCACACAAACCTCTACAATGCCCACTTCTATAGAAAAGAATAGAGACAGAACGAAAGAGATAGTTGAGAACCACCATGATTGATGTGACACAATCCCTGTGTTTTCATTCTTTGCCAAAAAGGCCTGTGTTCAGATTGTTAATGTGCTCATCTTTCACTAGGCAGGCATTCAATGATCCAGTTCTCAGAGATCAAGAATCAAGAGCTTTACCCAATTAAAAATGGAGCAGCATTATCAAGAAGAAAACATGAAACTACTCAGGCCAGGGTTCAAATGTGATTTGACATGCATCATCGTAGTTATATCGGAAAGTTAGAGTTGCCTACCACCATATTATATGAAGGCAAGAATTTGTTTTAGTAGATACTAGATAGAGATTAACATTTGAAATCACAAAAAAAATAAAAATAAAAAAAGAACCAGAAATGTATTATGTTCTTAACAAGAATAGCTTATTATATTCCTACTACCTTGAAAACATGCTGCGTGGTGAAGCTCCGATAACAAGCTTGTTGATAGTAGACTTAACAACCTCCCTTGATATGGCATATACTACATCATCTGATTCAATTTGTAGAACCTCTACTTGCACCTGCATTTGATTCACTAAAAGTTAGTTGTTAACATTTTAACTCTTGCTTTCAGTGAGAAGCTTGGGCATAAACAAATATTGACCTTTTTCTGAGTACACATCCTTTTGTAAGGTAGAAGCTTTTCATTTGTTTGCCATTCCACTTCCTTCCTGTAAGCAGCTGCTACATCATCCCGCACTCGTGAAAGAGGAAGTAAATTTCCCACTGGGGAAACAAGGGTTATCAACATTAACCAAGTTGAGAGAGGAGAAGCCATTCAAGTCTTATTAGTTATTACTATCGTATCAGACATTAAAAAATGTGGTATTTCTTTTTATGTCTTTTTACATGATCACTTCTGCCACAGAATTTGAATATGTCCTGTAAAATTCACAACTTAAATCCACGAAACAATCAAAACGAAACAACTGCTCATCACCTGATATAGAAGCTTACAAGATTACCTGCACTACTCATAGCGAAGCAATCCTGAACAATATCAGATATTCGAGATAATAACGTCCGGTAGGCCAATTAATTTTTTCCATACACTATCTAAGACCGTGAACAAGGTTTGAAATAAAATCTTGCTGATGATAAGAATATCACCAGCAAGATTTGGAGCGTGAAGGCACAAAGAGAGGCATTAACTTGCAAAATAGTAACCAATCGACGCATTTTCTTCTCATTCTCTTGAATCCTTCAATATGCGAAACAATTCTAGAATTTGTGTTGTGACAAAAGCTATCAGCAAAAGAATATTTCAAAGATGGAATAACTTACTAGGTGTGGGAACTGCAGTTATCTTAGGGCGGACATGTAACAACTTGAACATAATCTTGCCCTCGGGGACGAATTTCTCCAATGCCCACTTAACTACGGATTTGCTTTTTCTACTTCCATTGATAGCCACTGCAACAGTTAAAGATGGGGGAGGAGGCAATCCAAGTAAGCTTCCTGCTTCAACTATTTCACTTTCTCCCATTACTCTACCTCGTTTCCTTCAGCACTTAATCATCTGTAAATTGGAAGAAAACCCATATGAACATGGTTAGTTCTAGCATTAGTATGGAAAGGAAAAATCAATCTCAATAAAAAATTGAAGCAAATTGACTAGAATTTACATTTTAGAGCTGGATTCCTCTACAATCCAGTCAATCCTGCACTCGATATTCTAACCCCTCAAATCAAATACTATTTCATATACAAATAATCCATTAGAAAGAACATGCAGAACTCTTGATTCCAAACCAGAAGAAGAAGAAGTATCTACTAAACCAAGCGATTCAATAGGAACATGTAAACGAAACTCGAATCCTAGAAGTCATGCTTCAAATTACTAGAAATGAAACCCAAACTTGGAAAAAGTATTACGAATCGAGTCTATGGAACCAAAAAGTTCGGAATTAGACCTCGAAATTCAGAGCAAAACGTGGCGTAATGCATCGACCCACCTCTTATAATTGCTTGCGTTCTCTACTTAGTTTCTGAACTCGCCAAGCATCATCTTTTTGTATTTTAAAAAGACTTTCCGCCTTCTCATTCTTGTTCTGTTCTCATTTTATAAAATCTCTACTTATCAACAAATTGATATTTTCTTAGCCAGAAGCCCAATGGCTAGTTTGACGACTAGATTAATTTTAATTTAATATTTTGTACTCATTTGTGGAAAATCAGTGGCCAGTTGGGATTTTCTTTTTCTTTTTTTTATATATATATTTTTTGGTGGCCTAGTTTGGCAGTTAGGTTGTTGACGGATATGCCTTTTGGCATTGTAGATAGTTTTTTTTCCTAATATTTTTTTAGTTTAAAAGTTAAAAAATCAATAATTTTTTGTTTGGTAAAAAAATTAAATAAAAAAATTGTATTCAAACTATTTTTTTTATTTAAAAGGACAATAATACTCCTGCTTAGGGCTTGATTGGCAAGCATCTCAAAGTTTTTTTTTTTTTACATTTTTAGTCAAAAAAATAAAATTGAGTTCAAAGTAAAAAATTAGCTTAAATTACTTTTAAGTTAGCTTTTTCAATGCTAATTGATTAAATAATAACTTATCTTTTTGTTTTCTATTTAAATTGGTTAGTATTGTCTTTTTGTATAGTTGGGATGTGCGCGGATCGATACGGTGCAGGTTGAGTAAAAATTTATTAATTAAATTATTTATGGTGGTATAAAAAATTTCAATCCATTGCCAAATCATCCACTTTATAAAATCGACAGATTAGTTATTTTTTTGGACAGTTTTGCAATGGTAAGTTAAGCGGATAGACGGTTTAAAAATTAAATAGACTATTGAAATTTTAAAATTTATTGTTTAAGTCGGTTATTAAAAATACCCACAATTATCAAAAATATCCACAATCCCGCTGTCACAGTTCAAATTTTAATAATATTTAAAAATAAATTATTTGTACAAAAAAAATAAATGACGTAGTGAAGTTAAATATTTAACAACAATATTTAAATAAACAGTTTAAAGAAATATACAACCTACGCTGCCACAGTTTAAAAATTAAATAAATATTATAGCAATATTTTACTTATTTGTTTGTGTTTTCATTGTTTTGTTTTTAAAGGAGTGCTAGGATTAAAAATTTAAAACTAAAAAACATGTGCGGTGCGGGTCGGTTGCTAAGCGGGTTGAAGATTTGAAACCGACTTACCAATCAACCCGCTGAATTTTATCCACAACCCGCTCAACCCATCATTCTCTTCCTTTTAAATTTGTTTGGGTCGGTGTAAGGCGGGCTAATACAAAACGGTTGGGCGGGTTAAACAGGTTGTTAAATAGCTATAATTTAAATCTATAGTGAATAAGTTATCAAGTATCAGTGTTATATAGTCTTTTATAATGAATGAGAGTTTAGGTAGAGTATTCTATAAGTATTTTAATTTAATTTTTTGAATTTTTATTTTTATTTTTTTATCATGTTGTGTTAGTGTTTTACGTTTTAAAGTCAAAATGTAAAAAAAAGTTAAGTTAACCAATCATACTCTAAATAATTTATTTATTATTAATATCAACTATATATAATTTTTATAATTAACTGTATAGAATAATATAATATTGTCCAAATTAAATAAAAAAACAAAAAAACTAATTTTTAACTAAAGTAGTGTTCAGTTAAACTAGTTTTTAACTTAGTAGTCTTTACATTAAGGAACTGTTTGGCTATCCACAAATGATCCCTAAAAATGCTTTACTAAATTATATCCCCACATCCGTTGACAGTCAATATACAATTTGGGATTTTCATAATTTATTATTATTTTATTATTTTTATTTATAGAACGACGTAGGTGGGTTGCTTTCACATGTCTACATTGTACAGATAGGGATTGAGTGATTGTTTGAAAATATTCTATGTTTGGTTAAATGATTAATTTTGAGAGGATGGTATGTATTGAAATATTTATTGTGAAGACTAAAAATATTGGGATTAAGATTTTTCCAATTCCATGTTTGGTTGAATGTAAAATAAAAATAAAAATAAAAATCAGGATTAACCATAATTGTGTGTAATTAGTCTTGACTCTTTTAAATATATAAGCAATTTATATATTATAATTTAAAAATAATTTTGATGTGATGTATACTTTATATATATAACATATTTAAAGATTAAGATCTTTTTAATTCAATGGCTACGGATTTAAATTTTTTAAAAAAATTTGTAGTTACTATTTAATTATTTTGTTGCAATTAATAAATACATGAAAGCAAAGAAAGCAAAAAAAAAATATTTATAAGCAGCAAGGCATATAATTTCTTTAATTTTCTTAGTTTATAATGATCAATTATATGTTAAATTTATTTTTTCTAGATAAATTCAATTGCTAACATTAAGTAGGATTAATGTAAAAATTAATTTAAAATGCACTTTTTTGGAACTAGATTGGAGCTGATGTTAGTGGTGGAAGGTAATTTTGATTGAAGTTTAATTATTCTGAAAGAGACTAAAAGTAAATTGATTTTTATTTGAATAAAATTATATTAGGAGATATTTTTTACCAAAAATGTTAAGAAGATATTTAAATGAATTGTAAATCAAACATAAAAACGAACAAGAAGAGACATTGGATGCAATATAACTTTTTAAAAGAAAATTAAAAAGAGAAAACTTCCACGTAGAAGAAAAATTAAACTTTAACACAGAGAATAACAAATTTTCACGCATGATGGCATTCTTAGAATTTAATGAAAAACTTAAAAATAAATAATAAAAATTGATAACCCCTCATATGGAGAATGAATTGCACACCCAACATAGAAATATGACATACACTTTTAAAATAGCCCAATGCCATGAGAATTAGTCCATCTATTAGCCAATAGCTTGATATATTAATTGGGACAAGTTTGGTATGTTAGGTATTTGTCTTATATTCTCGGAATTTATATAATTAATATTTTATTTATATATTTTTAAATTGGGTTAGAGTTATGAATTTACAAAAAAATTTAATGCGTAGAAATTTATAATTATATGAGGGTTAGAATTTTAGAATTTACTATAAATAGGGACCTTATAGTTTTAGTTATTGGGTAGAGAGTTAAATTAAAATGAGTAAAAATAGAGAGAGAGAGAGAGAGAGAGAGAAATACTGAGGGTACGGGAATAACCTATGAGTGGAGAAACAGAGTTTGTTTTAAGGCTCGAATTGTAGGCGTTTAATTTTAAAATATTTTTAATCTCATGATTGTACACTCTACAATTATAATGAATTATCTCTCGCGCCTATGGACGTAGAGAAGTTGTGTGGAATCACGTAAATTCTTATGTGATTTTTTATTTGGTATGTGCATGGATGTGCTTCCATTTACGTTTGAGAATTGATACTTAAATCCCAATAAGTAGTAACAGAGCTGATGGTTGACGATTTAAAGTTGTCGTGGGTAATCGGAGTAAAATATAATTTTTGATTTTGTACTCTATAAAATAGAGGTGGAGGTAGTAGTTCTTTTGAAAAATGTTGTAGAACAGTAGCATATGAGTTTTTTTTTTTATGTAATGTTTGGTGCTCTTCTCGTAATAATTTGTATTCTCTTGCATGAAAGTTTGATAATTTTTTTTTGTGATGGTTGTTTTATCTTTTTATGTGAGGGCTCTTTGTTTTTTTTTAGAACTATTTTATTTTTATTGATATACTTTTTTATTCGAACTATTATCGGTCAAGAATATATTTAAGCCTAATACCTCTTTGTCGATTAAAAAAAAAAGAAAAATATAGTTGGATAGTTTTTGAAAATGTATTAAAAAGTGTGTAAAAATGTATAATACTGTGTTTTTGAATAAAGATTTTAATAAGAGTGTTAGTTTTAATATCATTACTCTAAATGAATTGTTCTTGATTGCTTGGTACTCAATTCAGTGTTGATTAAGTGCCTAAATGGTGTTGTTGATGGGAATTATTCGGTAGAGCCATTGACCCATGGTTTGGTGTTTTGTAATAATTTGATTTGGTAATCAATGATTATCAACCAAGTGGGTTACTACCAATTTGGGAAATTTGGAACGGGTCTGGTAATATATAGCAGTTAATTCCTTGGTTTAGAAATCTTGGGCTTTTATTCATTGTGCCGGCGGGGATTGAAATTGACAGGTTATTAAATTCTTTGTTATATCGGTTGATATAAATAACAAAATAATTAAAACGAAATGTGCCTCTAAAAATTTTTCAGTGCTACATATTTATTAGTACGATCAAAATTTTTATATTCTAATTACTTAAATGAGATTGAACATATTCGGCATAAATTGAGTTTGATCATGAGCAATAAAGTTTGATTGAGGATGATCAAAGATAATCGCAAGCAATCTGATTCAATCATTAGTTAAAAAATTATCAATAGATGCAGCTGAAATTTTAGTTATAAGTGGAATCAAATTAGACATTGATTTCTTAATTTGATAGATGATTGACAACTACTACACCTCGTCAAATAGGAAGATTTATTATGAACACCTTAACGAATAAATGTCAGACATTTTGGTGTAGAGATGCGAATCATGCTGATTTTTTAGTGTGATGGATTGACGATGACGGTAAAATCGACATTAACACTAGTATTTTATTTATATGTATTTTGACTGGACTGAAATCATGAATTCATAAATACGATAATGTTTGCATTCACGGATTGTTTAAATGCCAACAATGTAATACCATGATTGATAAATTGGGCTTTTATAGTAGTTTTATTTAAAAGAAGCAAGACATTTAATTTTACATGTCCATCAAGAAATTTTACTAGTTACTTCTAAGGGAGTGCTTGACTAAAAAATTGATTACTGCTTTTAAACGGCGGAGGAGCTTGTTACTCTCTTAAAAGTGGAATGAGTGGTAATACAAATCATGTCTTTATTAAAAAAATAAATGCAAAGTTCAAACACTCTGTTTATTTTTTAATAAAAATATAATTTATTTAAATATTTAACGATATTCAATTAATTATATTTTTTTTATAAATAATTTAGATCCTGAAAAAATTAAAATAAGAAACTCAAATCATCAAAATTAACTCATTTTTGTATTCAAAATTGACCAAACTAAATTAGTCCAATTCATCAAAGAATTGAAGAGAAGCTTCTCAACATAAATTAATATATAAAAAACAATAAATGTTTAAAATTTTAGAAGGACATCCCATTAGCCGGTCCGCCCATACTTTTAAAAGATTTTAAAAAGTCAATAAGAAAAAAAAAAAAAAAAAAGCTCAAGCATTGTTCATTTAAGATGAAAAGAAAAAAAATAACAATTTTATTTTCTTGCACCTGTATTCAATTAATGCAGGAAAGTATGAGTTGCAAGAAAATACTTTTTGCCGGAAATATTTTTTTATAAAATAAATTCTGTAAAACGTATAAATTATACATCGTGAAAAAGTTAAAAACTAAATTTTTTATTAATTTTCTTACAAACTAAACAAGTGCCAAATACTAATTTCTTTAAATTTTTATTTTCTTTTCTTACTTCACTTTTTTGATAAAAATATTTTTTTGCATGATTTTTTTAGTAACTAAACAGAACCTTGGGTGAAATGATTTGTTTCCTTAGCCAAGGGACACATTCATGATTTATGAGATGGAGACTAGAGTGAAACACAAAACCAGCATTATTAGAAGGATTATGCTATCCATAGTCCAAATGGCAGTAAATAATAGGTAAAAAATGTATAAATATCTGTATATAATGTATTGATATTTGTAAAAGTAGTGAATTTCATAACTAAAAATATATTAATATTAAGATTTTTTTATCCCTACTAACCTATTATTCACCGCCTAATAGGTGGTGAGTAGCATGACCCTTATCAAAATTGGGAAACATGCCAATTGAGTCAATTTTGGTGTTGAAAATTTCGGCGTTGAAAATTTTGGCTCAAATCCTACGGTTGATGGTAGTTTCCTCCATCTAACATAAGCAGTTAAAAATTTTGGCTCAAATCCTATGGTTGATGGTAGTTTCCTCCATCTAACATAAGTAGTTGTACGGTTGAATTTCCTTCTCTAAAAAATTTTATGAATGCGATTGATTAGAATCAAAATTTTTTTGTTTAAAAACAAATACTGTCTGATACCAATTGAAAAATATAATTTTCTATTTGTTTGTTAGAAAATAATATTTTAATGATTTAATCAATCACATCTACAAAAAGCATAAATTATTTAAAAAAAAACTCGGCACGCAAATTTTTTACGTGAAAAAATTTAACACGGGTAAAAAATCACGAGACTACCAAGTTTAGAAATTAAGCACTAAAAACTCGAACATTTACAATACAACTTACAGACTCATTAATTGAATTTTCAATCCTCTAATCCTAAATTTGTATGCCGAATTCACATTCATCGTTCTCTTTTTGATTCCTAACTGCAACGAATCCTCGAAACAGTTATTTCGGTAGAATTCTCCGTCGGAACTTTGAACGCCATCTAACATTTGTCATGAACAATCTTCGAATGTCAATAGATGATCTTGATTGGCTTTGGAGCACTCAGATCCGAAGTTCAAAAACTTATATCGTACTTGACCTATGATCCTTTTAAATAGGCTTTAAAACCAGGCTGGTAAAATTTCAAATGTTTTGAAATTGTCTGCGTCCGGTCGAGCGAAGTTGCTTGAGTACTCGAGCAGTCATGCGGCAGAGTGTATTCTGCCAAATCTTGCATTGGCTGCTTATATTATTAGCTTGTGCAGTTGTACATAGAACTTTTTCACTTTGATTAGGACTCTATTTTAGATCAGACTCAAAAAGATTTAGATAGTTACAAATGATAAATTCTCTATGTTATCTTATGCTAACCAGTCTCTCAATTTAACTCAAAATTCTTTTGAATTCATAATCACTCAAGAGCATATACAAATATACAACTATCTTGAATTGTCATAAAATAAATTAAAAAATATTTAATACTAAATTAAATTCTTTAAATTAAGTAAAACTATATCATTTATTTTAAATTGTAAATTTATTTATGAAATGTTTTTATATAATTCTACATTTATTGGGGTAGATATCTTTATATGTTCTACAAATGAGAAAAGGAGACCGGGTAAATCTCTGTTTCTCTTTCCTGATTGGATGACCAGAGCTCCTAATTTAACCATTAGTCCAGCCTGTATTTATTTTAATGATTAATGATTTCATTAGTTCATTTTATTATTTTTATTGTGTAAAATATTTATATAAAAATTAAAATTAATTAAATATTATTAAAGTATATGAACAAATTATATTTATGTTAAATAAATTAACTGTAAAATCTAGACACTATTCATTTTTATTTATAAAAATATAGTTTTAAACACTTTAAAATATTTAATTTATTTATTTTTTTATATAAATAATATACACAATAGAAATAATAAAATAAACAACTAAAATAATTAAATTGAGCCCACTTTAAGCCTAAATTATGTCAAATCGGCCAATTCATTATAGAACTAAAGATATGGCTCTCTTTTTTAGTATATTGTTTGTTTAGCCAATTAAATTTTTTGTATTAAATTATTAAATAAATTATACAATATGTAATGGGTTAAATGCAGGATAACTAATATCTATATGGTATTGTCACAGGTTAAAACTTTTTAGACTATTTTCTTATTTTTTATAATAGTTAAAATTAATTACATCTCATTATTTAATTATTTACGTCCTATGCTAACTAAACAATTTTATGTTACATACTTCCATTATACACAATATTTATCTAAATTAGTTATCTCATATTTTTACTTATACATCACAATTCATTTCTTAATTCTATTATATCCGATTTTTTATACTATTTTTTTATCTCAATATATAATTAGTGCATTTCAATTGCGCCTACAATTAATCCTGAAGGTAACATAACTTGTCAGGTCTTAAGTTTGCTTTCCAATAATCACTGATTCAAATCACCTCAAGACCATTGGAGGCTTGTCTCGCTTTTAACTTCAAAATTCTAGAATTAGTTGAAATATGCGTAAACTGACTCGAAGTTTCAGTTATCAACAAAAAAATACATCTACAATTCTACTAGATATTTTATCTATTTATTTTATCGTATAATTAATATTTTTTAATTTAATCTACAATATCTCCCAGTGCATTTAATTCATTCAAAATAATCTAAAAAATAATTTAGCGATGCCTTTTGTGTAATGGATGCGATCTTAACGTGTGTGTGCGTGTGAGAGAGAGAGAGAGAGAGATGGGAATGAATTATGGAGGAGGGTTACTCATAGAAGAGTGGGGCGACAATTATGACTGAGAAAGAGAAAAGAAATGTGTGAGGAATTCGATGAAGGAGGTTACAGAAATTGTTAGAGAGGGGCAAGAGAGCGTAAGAAAGTTGGAGAGTATAGTAAAAATCTAAGCAATGACGGTCGATGGCGAACAAAGATTGTCGAATATGAGAAAGAAGGTGGAGGAATGAAGTATTTGAAACGAATTACTATTATAATTTTATCTCGTAATAACAATTTCACAAAACCAAAAGAAAAATATGTAATTCTTAAATGGGATAAATTGTAACATCCCAGCTAATCAACTAGGCTATATATGATGGGTAGAATCTTTAACAACCAAAAAAACTCCAAAAGAAATTATCTCACAATCCAATAAATTAAGCAATAGAAGAAGGGGAAGTGAGGAGCCTAGTTAGGTTCTTGAGAAGTGTATGACACCTATAATATTAACTTCACATCAACCACAAGATTAAACTAGAAGAATTTGTAACAATTCACAAAATCAGGTGTATTTATATTCAAATTGCATGTATAAGTGTGCTGTTTTAAAACAAACCAAAAAAAACTTCTTGTGCGCCGTCATACCGCTCTGGAGCCAATGCTTGCTAGAAGCAAACGAATGAATGATATTTGAAAAATGTGTATTTGTTAATTGGTGAGTACCTACGTACACTGTATTGTAAAAATAAAGTATTATTACACTTTATTACTATACAGAGTTGTTGATATCCTAATTATAACGTCCAATCAAAGAATGACACCTAGCCATACAACACGGAAATGCTAAAGACCAATTAAGAATTAGTATGCAAATGGCAGCACAGAATGACAAATCCAAAGGGTAATAAAAGGAGGTGCAAAATGAGTAGATGCCACGTGGAAGATGCAAAGACTCGTATTCATATGTGTTACGGATTTTTTGGCATTGGTTTAATTCGTTTTTAGTTTGTCAAATTTATGGTAAATATTTATTTATTATTTATTGATATTTTGACATTTATTCTTTTAAAATTAAGTATTAATATTGAAGTATTAATATTGCAGGACCAAGCAAAAATATCAAAAAGTATCAAAAATAGCTTACTGGGCAAACCACCCGGCAGACCGCTGAGCGGTCTATTGAACCTCTCAATTTTTCAAGTCTTTGCAATAATTTACTAAGGAGCAGGTTTCACCGCTCTATTGAACCTCTCGATTTTTCAAGCCTTTGCAACAATTTACTGAGGAGCAGGCTTCACCGCTCGAGCGGTGAATAAACCGCTCGAGCAGTCCTCGGCAAGACAGATTTTAAAGTGCAGCAACAGATATGGTTTCTTTGTTATGAACCTCCTTATTTTATTTTGTTTATGAAAAATCTAGCCGCCACAAATTTTGAAGATTATTCATTATACTCGCAAGCTAGTTTACAACAACTTGATGATTCATTAGCTTCCATTCATTCAAGCCAATTATCAAGTCAATCAAAACTTCAACAATCAGTTTGGATTCGTGGAGCAGCTTGAGAAGATTCTCAAGTGTTGAAATTTGGTAGAGGAGTCCATCAGCATTAAAGTCCGGTGGTGGATTCCAGCGGCGGTCAAGCACATGAGTTGATGCACATGGATTCGATAAAAATATGCTTACTACCATTGGTTGTGGGTGCAACGTTAGGGTTGTAAGATTTTTTTGTAACCAACGATTTTATAGTGTTTGATTTTCTAGACTCAGTGTGGTCTCGTGATTTTTACCCGATTTGAGGTTTTTCATGTTAAAATCATCGTCTATTGTATGATTGTGGTTGTTTTTATTTTTTGCTTGGGTGATTGTTTGATTTAAGATTTTTACAGCGTTTAGCTTATTTAAGAAAATTAATTAGTGCAAATCAATCGGTAAACAGAATTTTTCAATATGCTCTTTAATTTATATAGTATTATTGATTTTTTAGCAAATTTTATCTTCTCTTTATTCTTCTTCTTTATCTTTTTAGTGAATTATCTGTTGGAGAACAATCTCATTCTTAAGATTGTTGGGAGAAATTCAACGCCACAATAAAATATACATGTTCGGTGATCCAAAAAATATATCTTTATTAACTTTCAACAATTACAATAAGCAGAATTTACAGGAAACGAAATACACAAATTAACATGAACAGAATATGCAAATCGAGTCCTGCAAACGCAGTTTCCTTAAAAATAATTCATCGCCTACCGAGGGTGTTGTAGGTTTTTCACCGGCGTCAATCTCCCAGGATAAAACGACTAACACGATCGTTGGAACACTACCAAGGATCAGTTACGAACGTACCATGTCTGCTTTTCTTTCTCTTACTCCCACAGCTTTAGAATCTGTCTGTATCTCTCCTTTGGTTCTTACCTTGCTGCTGTATTTCTCTCTTTCT
>JAOTRH010000025.1:17963575-17980523 GCA_034768845.1 Heliamphora exappendiculata | reverse complement strand
GTTTTTGTGAACCAATAGTAGATTCATTTTAGATTGTACCAGATGACGTACTGAAAATGGACTTTTTTTTCATAAGCATTTTGTTCCTAATCTCTCATCCCTTGTTTTCAGGGAATGCTTGATAGATTTTGAGTGGTAGGCTTTTATTGTTAACAATTGTGCTAAAAAACAACACTTGAACAAAGAAAAATGGTATTATGCCATAGGTTTACTCTTCATTTGGTCAGCTAATCAAAAGTTAGATTAATATGGTTAATCCTTGAACTTCTTGTAGGTATGTGCATATAATACAAGTTTTCTCCACAAACAGCCAAAGATTATATTTGCCTTTTGTTTCAGATCTGCCCCAAGTCCGAATGTTATTTTATTTTTGCATTGCCATATTTGAATTAGTGACAATTTCTTTTTGCTAAGCACTTATCTTTTGCTACATATTTTTCAGTTTGCATTCCTTCTGAATATTTTAACCAGTTTTATGATGAGCACTTGTAAAGGAAGATGTACGATCACATTAATGGATTATATGAATTATGAGAATATATTAATCCCATGACCAATTGACCATCCTAATGATTAGAGTATAAGAGACAACTTCTATATAGTGTTTATGTAATACACGCACACAACCATGCGCATCCACTCTATATATATTTGTATACTGCATGTTGAAGTCCTAGATTTTACAAACAATTCTGGGGACTAATGTTGGATGGTCTTTTAAGGACCTATCACCAATTACCGCCTAGTATTTAGGTTGATGGTATCTACTTTCCACTTTAGGCCTCTGAGGCTTTTATACCCTTTTTTTTGTCTGGTCTTTTAATTTGTGACAAGGGAGTGTGAGATGCTAAAGTAGAGTGCGAATAACTTTCATTGTTTTTGACTTTTTCTACTTTAATGGAGTTCTATATGTAACAAAGATTGAGAGGTTGTAAATGATGTAACCCATAGAATCAAAGTCGGTTGGCTCAAGTGGATGAGTGCTTTCGGCATTTTTTGTAATCGACGGATACTTACAAGATTAAAAGAAAATTTTTATAGGTTAACTATTAGACCAGTAATTTTATATGTGACAGAATATTGAGCTGTTAAGAAAGATCGCATAAATAAGATGAGTATTACAGAAATGAGAATGTTAAAGTGGATGTGTGGTAAGAATAGAAAATAAAAGATCCGTGGAATGGTAGGGGTCGCACTAATTGAGAACTAGTTGAGAGAAAATAGATTAAAGTGGTTTGTACACATACAACGTAGACCAGTTGATACAGTTGTAAGGAAAAACGATAAAGATCATGAGTAATTAAAACACTAGGGGGAGGGGTAGTCCTAAATTGACATAGATGCCGTATTAGAAAAATATATAAATCTATTAAAACTAACTAAAATGTGGCCCTTAACAGAGCTCAATAACGTAAAAAGATTTACGTAACCGATCTTAATTAATTGGGACAAAAACTTAATTTGGTTTTGTTTGGTTTATATTCTCAAGTATTTGTACTGCAAATATTGTTTTTCCCATATTTGTGTTGATTTGCATAGTGGCAGAAGTTCTTTCTACATGATTTACTAACGACCATATTTAGCGGCTCCTAATTAGATCGAGACTGTAAAGTTTCAGGTGTTATGACAGTTTTAGAAATCGAGATACATCTTTCATTATTTTCTAGTTATTGTCTTCTGGATTTATGTTAAGAACAACCCAAATTATCATAATCATAATATGTTGAAAGATGTACAACAACAATTTTGATTAGAGGAGTACCTACAACATTTTGTTAATGCTAATCAAAGGAACTGGATTCAACTCTTTTTTATGATTTGAAAGAGAATATTGAAGAATACAGACCTTGATTCAAAAAGCTTCATCCTAAGATTTTCTCCTCTTTTTTTCTCTTTTTGTTCCCTTTTCCTTTTTCTTTTGTGTTTTGGTGTCTCTGGTTTATCAATTTGTTGTCTCAAAACCAATTACCAGCTTGAAGATTTTCCATTCTCTCCTTTTGTCACCTCATCTACATATAATATTACATACATACATACACCCGTGTGCGCGCACGCGCGCGCGCACACACATATACATGATAGGATCAACAAAGAGGTGGTGTAAAGTCTACTCTATTGGTATTCTATTAATCAAAATTTTGGCATGCATGATGTACATGGGACAAACATAACACGATGTCAGATGGTTATGTGAATGTGGATTTCAGAAAAGAATATCTAAATAGATAAATTATATTACCCGTGTGTCTAGACATGGGATTCTTTGTTTGGAAAAAAACTTGTACTGAAAATTCTTGCTGCTCTATTCTATGCATTTAAGACGGTTGGTTTGATCGTGTTTGGAAATTGCCCTCTCAAAATATTTATATAATCCAAATGCATTGTGACTTTAGGGATAGAAGGTCCCTAGCCTTGGAAATGCCATGTTGAGCATTGGGTAATGTTTCATGGATTGTCTCACAAAGAGGCATGCTTTGAAAATGTCTATGTTGATATGTGGATTCCTTTTCACAAGTATATTAAATAGGAGATGAATTCATTTTTGTAGAGGTAATTAAAGAAGCTCAACTTGATCCGGAAATGTTTTTGATCCGTAGTTATGTCATTAAGTACATAAAGGTGACAACAAAGTCTAGTTAGTTTTGCGTCTATGCTTAATTGTTAGTTTTGCGTCCATACTTAACCGCGTGTCTTACGTCTGGTTAAGTATGGACATTCTCTTTGCAACATGCTGATACAATGTGATTCGTTATTTTTGTGTTGGATCGCCGCAAATACCCATCCATCGTGTCTAGCCTGGTTAAGACATGAGTTTAATATGTTATTTTTGTGTTCTTAGCCAAATTATTTTACAAAATCTAGAGTGATAAACAACAGGTAAAGTATATTACATAGTTCGTTTTAGGGATTGGCAACTTACCTATTCAGTGACTTTGGCACTAGACGTTCCCAAAATGTGTACTATCGGGTGAGGTGGATTCAATAATAGACGCCTGTTGGCATTCCAGCCAACCTTCTCCGTTCAGGGCTTATCCAAAAGAGAATCCAATATTTCTTGGTCGTGAATATCTGAACTGGTTGTTCGCTGCCCAAGAATTTTTATTTATGCAGTTTATAACATTCATACATGGTGTTTTGATCTCAGATTTCAATTCTTCCATGTTTCAGTAGTGGCATATTGTTCTATGGAGTTAAGGCCCAAAATATGAAAGAAAAAAATGTTTCCATGACTCTACTACCCAATCAATTCCGTTCCACTTAATCTCTCTTTCATGGCTACATATTTTTCCAGTTAAGAAATGGAAAATCTTTCTCCTGTTACATGAATCTAATTTTTATTTCATCCGAGAAAAGCCATCTTTTTCTCAACAATGTATTTATCATTTGATCCAATAGCCTTCCGTTAGATATGAAAAGATTTGATAAATACTGATAACTCTCGGATAGAGTATTAGAACGGAAAGATCCATTAGATAATGAACTATTGGTTCTAAGCCATCTCTGGCGATTAATCAACAATTCGAAGTGCTTTTTTGGTGCATTATTGATAAATCAGCCTTTATATATAGATGTAGGAGGATCTGTTTGGGAAGTAAGAAGCCCCTTTTGACATCTCTTCATTTGCAAATAATTTTCAATGTAAAAACACAGAGACAAAGGGCTGTGTTTTGAATAGGAAAAAGAGTGGATCTGCAGGGTCTCAAATGAATTGGTTTATTTGAAATAGGCCTTCTTCTTTGGAAGATCTATCTCGTGCCTGGTACTACATGGTTCTGCTCTGTATGCATGGTTTTGCTCTGTAAGAATTCTGAATTATTCTTTTGAAGCTCATCTTCTTTTATCATAAATGATCCGCTTGCCCTGAAATAATCTGAATCAAAAAATTAAATTGAGTTCAAAATAAGTTGTTTGGTAATTTAGTTTTTAAGTTAGATTTTTTTTAAAAGTTGGTTGAGTAAAAAGTTAATTTTTTGCTTTTTGTTCCAAATGAACAATAATTTTATTCTTTTATATATTTGATATTAACAAACATTTATAAGTAGTTGATAGCAATAATAAATAAGTTATAAATAAGAAGTATTATTGTATTTTAAAAGTAGTAAGAGTTTAAATAGAATATTTTAAAAATTTTTGTTTCAAATTGACTTTTTTGCCAAACGAACAATCTTGAATTTTTAGCGTTTTAAGCTAAAAATCCAAAAATTGAAAGTTGTTAATCAAGGCTTAAATATTTATGTTTGGCCTAATTTTTTTTAAAAAAATTTTGCTTAAAAGTTTTAAAAAAAAATCCATTGGTTTTTATTTAAGTTGACTTTTTTCACAATTTTTTTATATTTGTTTTTTTATAAAAAAAAGTCAAAAAAACCTTTTAAAAAATTAGTCCAAATACAAACTTATCCACCATCCATCTTTGTGATTATATTCCCTTAGTGGTTCAAGATTTGGCTTCTGTGCGAAAAAAAAAAAAAAAACCCGAAATATCTCATATACCTGCAAAGATAAAATGACAATGTTGTTAGCCACTGAAATGTTAATTTTTTAGTTTTCTGCTAAAAACAACAAAAATATCTTGCTTGTTTCGGCCAAGAAAATTGGACAAAAATATTGGTTCCGTTTGGGTGGTTCTTGCTTATTTGCTTATTAGTTTATTTGCTTATTAGCAAATAAGCCCAATTCTATTTAAACCATTTTGTTTGGTTAATTTACTTATTTGTTTATTTGGCTACTCAAACGAGCTTATTTGCTTATTTGGCTACCCAAACGAGTTTATTTGGCTTGTAAGCTAGCTTATTTGCTTATTTGGTTATCCAAACGAGTTTATTTGCTTATTTACTTATTTGGCTACCCAAATGAGCTTATTTACTTATTTAGTTTTTTGGCTTATTTGACTACTTTAACGACGTGGCTTAATTTTTGGCGTATAAGCCAATAAGTAAATAAGCAACTTTACCCAAACAGGACCATTATTATTAGTATTTTTTTGCACAAATTTCAATGCATGTATGAAATATCAAAATTGATCTTTTTACATATTACATCTAAATTCTAATATTTATTAGGATAAATTACACTTAAACCCCCGGTATTTCTCTAATATATCATTGTCTACCCTCATATTTTTTAAAAGTACACTGTATCCTCTTACTTTTGATACCGTTAACGGCGTGTTGCAAATTACTAAAATACTCTTAAATTTTTTTCTCCCGTCTATTCCTCATGTTTTTTTCCTCTCGTATGTGGCATTTTCCTCCAGTGGCGATTTTTCCATATACTTTTTCCTCCCGTCTGTTCCTGTTGCCAAAAATAGAGGGAATTGAAACTTACCGGCAATTGGCCTCTCTCGAGAAATCGCCAATTGCCAACACGCCGTTAGGGTTTTCTCAAAAATTCCCTCTTGTCGTTAGGGTTTTCTCAAAAATTTGGATTTTCTAATCTTTGACATTTAGGGTTTATTTTGAAGTTGGGGTTTTTGATTATTAATTTAGGGTTTAAATTAGGTTTTTGTATTCTTTGACAGTTATGATGTTTTCCAAAATTGGGGTTTTTATTATTAGACGTTGAGAGTTTATGCCGAAATTGGGGTTTTTTAATCTTTGACGATTTGGGTTTTTTTGATTATGTGACATTTAGGGTTTCTTTGTTTTGTAGCTTCTCATGGCAACGTATGAGTTATTGGTTTCACTATGAAGACAAGGTTCACATAATAGGCAATGTAGATCCTGACTGCTACAGTTATATTGATTTATTGGGCGATATTTCTGAAGTTGCACTGAGTAATTGTTATGTGTATATGTTATTTGTATATATATATATATATAGAGCAGCTTAAGCTTTGATTTTGGCCTGAAGATTGATGATTGAGAAGAACTTGTAAAATGTTAAGATGTGAAAACAGAAAACAAAATATGCAATCTTTGGCCTCAATGGTGTATTATGTGGAGGAGGAATGAGGAATTTATGGCCCATTTGTTTTGGCATTGTCCATTAGCATTATCTTTATGGCAAAGGCAGTTTCAATAGGCAGATATTTCCTGGGTTGTCCCAGACTCCCAGCTGCATGCAGTCAAATGCTGTGGGAGTGTATTATTTTGTTTATTTTTTTGGCTAATTTGGTTGGAGAAAAATGCTAGGATTTGAGACACGTACAGGTTTGGAGAACTTTCAGATTAAATGCTTCATAATTTCCCATTCATTGCTGACCAAAATTGCTATTTCCGATAAAAGCATTTTATTCACCTAAAAAAGTGCTCTCATTTATGTGTGAATCCGTTCTTGATGTGCATCAGTTTTTTTGTGATGACTTCTTTTCTTTGTCGGACTGTCAGGACCTAAATGCACAACTAACTTCAACTGGTTCTATTTTGTTAGTCCTGTACATAGAACTATAATATGCAAAACTCACCAGTGAAGCAATTTGGTAGTGCAAGGAAATATAATAGAGTTGTAAACCCACTTACAAGGGGTATTCTTGGCAATTGTTATTATTAGCATTGCTGAGATCATTCATTTCTGTTACCTATGAAGCCGCTGGCTAACGGATGTACTCACCTGTTATCATTTTTACAAAAGTAAGGAGGTGCAGTGTAATTTTCAAAAATACAAGAGTAGACAGTGATATATTAGAGGAATACATGAGGTTTAAGTATAATTTATCCTATTTATTAATGAGTCATGTTAACTACCATCTATTGAACGGTGAATAATGAATTTATAAAATAACTAGAACAAAAAAATCTCAATATCAATAGACTTTTAACAATAAGACTTATCATTTTTACAAATATTAATACATTTTTCATAGATGTCCATACGCCTTTTACTCCTAATCCGTCACTCAATGAACTGTCATTAACAATTTCCTTTATTAATATTAGTGTGCGGACGAAATGCCTGTTACATTAAATGTAATTTTATTATGAATATAATTTAATCTTTAACTCTTGTGTTATTATAAATATAATTTAAACTCAAACAAAATATAATATAACATATTTAATCAAAACAATTATAGTAAGGTAGCAGGTAGTTTATGTACATTACAAAAGTTTTTCATATTTAGTCAAAGTAGTCATAATAAGTGGCAGGGGAATAGGTAGCTTTTTATGTCAAAGTTATGCATCTCAAAGAACCTACAAATGTTGCAACTCTTTTCAGATCATAGTAATACAATTTAGTGCAATAGACATGTAATTATATATAGCCAAACTTGGTAATTGAGTCTTCATGATTATAACTAATCTTGACTATGTTAACAAAGCAAGTGTTAACAAAGCAAGTGATGATGCAACTACATTATCAACCTAAAAAATTAAATATTAATCAACATAGTTGTGTTAAAAAATAAATATTAACAGCATTGGTAATAATAAAAAAATAAATGCACCTCTACATAGCCCATTGAAAGTCGCTTTGTATAGTGAACAGTTACATGCTATTTTTTTATTTCACTAACTGTATTATGATGCTGAGCAATTGCCAAAGCATTAACCAATATATCTATGTTTGACTTGACCTTGAACTGCTCATGCCTTTAAAGAATTTTAGTTATCTTTCTACATGATTGTGTAAGATAAAAAAAATGGTATAGTTTTAAAATATTGTGACAGATGCCTACAAGATTTATAATTTGCAATTAAGATTAGGCTGAAGATCTTATTAAATGGTAACGATTCATCATTTTAGCATAACCTTTGAGGGTTGGCCTATTTATAAAATAACACGTCCAATATACATTTTCACAATTTAGATACACAAAAAAGCATTGTATTCTCTAAGTAAAACTCAAAATTAAATACAAGAAGGAATCATAACAAGTGTAAATTCAAATTATACTTACGAAAAGAAATTATCAGTTTTGATATGCCATAATTCATTTGTTGCATAATTTGAATCAGTGTAAATGGATGAAGTTGAATATAAAGTATTGACTCGCCCATCTTGAGAGGACTCCGAAATTAACTAATTCAGAACTATAGTTTAAAAACAATAAATTAAATGTAATGAACAATCAAAATTCAAATATGCAAAATTACACCACCACCATAACAAAACATTAACTGTAGAGGTAATTACTTGCCAAATACATCTCAAGAAAAATCCTTAAATATGTTAGTTTTAAATTTTCAAAATACATCTCAAGAAAAATCTTTATATTCGTTGGTTTTAAATTTTCAACTACACTAAGTTTGATTCTCTGCTGATGATGTTCAACTTGGTAATTAGGAGTATCAAAGATGAAATCCACTTGGTGAGCTTTCCTACTTTATTTAGAAATTAACGACCCAACTAGGTTCATAAGTTCGTTGAAAAGAAAACGAACTTCTTGTTTCTATGTTTTCTATCTTTTTTTGAGAAAAGAAAAATTTGTAAGTTTTCCTAATAACATACCTGTGGATTAATGAATCGATCCGCTCTAATCATCTCACAGGTTTTATATTGCTCAAGATCCTCTAGGAATCTAAGTATTCCATCATTTTGATTTATTATTGCATATATCTCACCATCTTGAATCTAAAAAGACAGCATATTAACATTAAAAAGTTAAAGTAAAAAAGACACCCACCGCAAATGCTGTATTAAAAAAACAATAGTAAAACATAGTAACTATCATTTGAGTACATGCATTTCTGTTTCATTGAAGCAATTTAGCTACACTGTGCAGGCTATGTCTTGGAGGGTAAGAATTAACTATATATGAGTCAATTTTTGAATATTCTGCTTATACATGGATGAGACAACTTGTTTCATCAATTCAATTTGAAAAAAGCTTCATTAGATTGATAGAATGAGCAAACATCAAATTGCAGCCCATTTTGTATTAAGCTTTCATCTCAAAACTACTTATAAGAGTAAAATAAAGTAAACATTTAAGGGCTCACAATTTTAAACTTCTTCATGTTAATCTCGACATATACCTCAAGTTTTGAAAATTTTCCACTACCGTAACAATTCAACAACTCAATATAGAGTTGCCATTGAGAGAAGAAGAAACATAATAGAATAAAATTTACTTGATAATTTATATAATTTAAAATGAATATATAGACAACATTTAACAATTTTAACGAGATAAATCGAGATAATTTAAAAAATTTAATGTAAAGATGAAAAATTCACTAAAAAATTAGTAACATAAAATTTGATTTATTAGCTTATTTTTATTTTTTTTTTTAAATTTTATATTTTAATTAAATTCTTTTGTATTTCTATTAACAATCTCAGATTTAAGTTAAACCTTTACTTGTGTTTTCACTTTAGCACAAGAAAATATAAGAGCCACTGCTTTTCAAGTTCTACACCCATTTTCTTTTCCACTCTTTGGATGAACAAACACCTAGTCAACACAAATAAAGTCTGGAAAGCATGTTCTTCTAGCTTATTCCATGTCTATCTTTCAATTTCCAACTAAGAAGAAATCAATCTAAAAAACTACAAACTGAAATATCTCAAAACTCATGTGGCATGCCAGAAGATTCTTTGGTTGCCCTGTTTCCACATCCAGAGAAGCAGTAATCCGATTAACCCAAACATGGCATGTGTCCAGGTCCTCGTGACCAAAAGTGTAGACAAATGGGGCCAAAAGAGAAGATTGGGTCATTGACCTCTAGACACCATGCACCGTAAACCAGTACATCTGCAGCAGTGAACATAAATTTATATACCTATAAAACACAATCACGCACATGACAACAAGAATTAAAAAAATTGCCTATCAGCTAAAAAAAATAAGAATGAATATGACCTCAGATCCATGACCCTAGAGAAATCCTCCAGCAATTGCAAGAATAGATTCATGAACCAAATCCCAACCTATGTACTCAATAGCACATGCATCAGAAAATTTGATTGCAGCTTCACTTTTACAAACAAGTTTTATGCCCAGACAAGATGATCCATCCTGCATCTATTACAAGGAAGACACGACAGAAAAGGTTAATTCCAGACCACAAAATATAATTATGATGAGTATCATTTAACATTGTACAAAAAATTATTTTCAGAACAATAAAGGGCAACCAGCCCCAGAAGATTATTCTCAACATTTGCATAGACTGTTATTAAAGAATTTAACTGACCAATTAATTGGTAAATAATATTACAACACAAATTTGTAAGTTCACATCTAAACAATTTGAAACATTTCTTCAGAATGAAAACCAAGATCCTCATCAACAAGATTAAGTTTTAATCCATATCTCAAATTAACTCAAAATAGCCATGTGTCTGTGACAACTCTACGGTGCTAGCTAAATAAATAACATTCTGACATTCCAGCCTACCATGGGCCATAATATCAACTAAATCACACATTACCGTGCCTTTCTGTCACGGGGCAAGGTTCGAGGCACGTCCGCACTCGACCTACACCGCGTGTGGCACTTGCCAAGGCACGCAAGGTAAGCCGGCCAAGCTCAGACAACATTAAAACATAGGTTGGAAGCAACATAAAGTAATTTGAAAGCAACAAGAATCAACTCACAAGAAGCAAGCATGTCGGTAATCGAATTCCGAAACACAAACTTTATATTAATGAGCGAGAATTATAGTTGTTAGGACGTTGCACAAATGAACAACAGTGCAAGGCCTAGTAGACGTTAGCTAAATCTCAAAAGGCGGGTAGGAAGGTAGTTCAACTAGTGACCCCTCCCTATAATAGCATTCTAAGCCATCTCCTTTGTGGCAAGAAGAAACATTATTATTTTTTAAGAATCATAATAGCTCAGTACGGACAAACGAAAAAGAACTAAGTTATGAGCTTTACATTAAAAAATAGTCCATAATTCTTAGAACAAAAATGCCCAATATATGTGCAGCAAAATATGGACCTAAATCTAAGAAAACCGAAAAAGACTCAAAAACTGCCCAGGTGTGCGTGCTGGTGCTAGTCCTGGGCGCTGACATGCTAGGGCGTGCGCGCTGGGGCGCGCATGCGTGTGGGCGCTGGGGCACTGGGCATGGCCACGCGCGGCACTGGGCCCTGGGCGTGCGCGCGCAAGGGACACTGTGCGTGCTAGCTGGACATGTGCACGCATTGCTTGGCTGGTGAGCGTTGTTGGCTGTTGGTGTGCGCGCTACCTTATCTTTTTAGCACGTTGGGCGTGCTTTCGGGCCTTTGGGCGTGCGTTGGGCATGTTTGGCACGCGGTTGACATCTTGGCTCGTCTTGGCCTCTATAACCCAGGTCTTGGGCATTGCTTGGGCACCTTGAGGGTTGTCTTTGGCCGTTGCTTGGGCCTTCTTCTAAGCTTCATTAGGCCTTGGGTTGAGAGCACTAAGGCACATGTTTGGGGCGTTGTAGGGCCCCAAAGGGCATCCCGTGACATTCTCTCCCACTCGAACTATCGCCATCCACGGTGACTTCTGAGCTAGGTACTCCTTGATCTCCTCTGCATGAGTTGATAAATCTGACTCTTTCTCCCAACTGATCTTGTCTTCCCCAAGTCCTCTCCATTTGATTAGAAATTCCCCGAATGTCTTTCTTTAAGCTGTTCTCATGCGATCTGTCAGAATTGTTTCCAGGCTTCTTTTCTTTGGCTTGACCGTAATGGTTTGTCATGTTGACTCATTACGAGTTGGATCTGCCATATCTGCATGACAAAACTTGAGATAGCTGACATGAAAGACTGGGTGAATATTCATCCAGGATGAAGGGTCGATTTTATAAGCACTCTTTCCAATCTTCTTGACAATGGTAATCGGACCCTTGTACTTGCGAATTAGTCTCTCGTCTCTTCCTCACAGAAACTTGCGTTGTTCAGCTTTAAGTTTGACAAGAACTTGATCACCTGCTTTGAATTCCAATGGCCGTTTGTGTTCATCTGTCCATCTCTTCATCTTGCTTGCACCTTTGTTTAAATAGGCACGAACTATGTCGACATCTTTCTTCCAATCCTTTGCAAATTGAAAGGCTCTAGGTGACTTCCCTGTATAAGGTCCCTCCACTGTATGGGATAACAGTGGTTATTGGCCAGTAACTATCTCGAAAGCACTCTTGCCCGTAAAAGTGCTTCGTTGAGCATTGAAGCATAGTTGAGCGATGTCTAGGAGTTGAACCCAGATGCATTAATTAGAATTAACAAAATGACAGAGGTATCCCTCCAACATACTATTGAACCGCTCTGTCTGGCCATCTGTCGCCGGGTGATAACTCGAAGACATCGAGTCGTGAACCGAGAATCTTGAATAACTCCATCCAGAAAGCTCCTATGAAACGTGTATCCCGATCACTAACTATACTCTCTGGCATCCCCCAATATTTGACCATATACTTGAAGAAGAGTCTGGCAGTCTCCTCCACTGAAACAAACTTGGGAGCTGGCACAAAGATAACATATTTGGAGAATCGATCAATAATTGAAAGTATTGTTCCGATCTTCCCCACATTAGGCAGGCTAGTGATGAAGTGCAAAGAAACACTTTCCCACAGCCTGGATGGAATAGGCAAGGGTTTAAGCAACCCGCCTTACTTTGAATGCTCTAACTTTATCCTGTTGGCATGTGAAGCAAGTGCGAACATAATTTTCAACGTCATCACGCATATGAGCCCAATAATATTCTTGCTCTAACAGAGCCAAGGTCCGTTCACCTCCTAGATGTCCTGCCCACTGGGTGTCGTGACACTCTACCAGAAGTGTCCTCATATCGCCAGCTTTGGGTACAAAGATTCTGCCACCCGTTGTCATGAGTAGCCCATCTTGTAGCCAAAATTGACGTGTCTTCCCCGCCTTGACAAGGTTAATGATATTGGTGACAACCGGATTCTTGTCAAGGTGAGTACAGATGAGCTCTCGCATCCCCGTGGATGGTGTGGAAATTGTTGAAATATAGCACGCGACAAGCTCATCCCTCCGGCTTAGTGCATCAGCAGCATTGTTGGTGGCGCTGGCCTTATACTCCAAGGCTACGTCGAACTCTGCCAGTTTCTCTTGCCACCTTGCTTGCCTTGCATTGAGTTTAGGTTGTGATAAGAAGTGACTTACCGCTGGGTTGTCTATCTTTACCAAAAATCGTTGATCCAACAAATAATGCCTCCACATCCAAAGGCAATGTATCACCGCAAGAAGCTCTTTCTCGTGTGCCGTGTACCATCGCTCCGCATCATTTAGCTTGCGGCTTTCATATGCTACCAGATGGCCCTCCTGTAGAAAGACACCTCCAAGAACAAAATCTGAGGCGTCAGTGTGTACTTCAAAAGATTTGAAAATATCTGGTAAAGCCAAAACTGGATCACTAGACATAGCACAATTCAATTCGTCGAAGGCTTCTTGGCACTTCTCTGACCAAGCTCATCTCTGATTCTTCTTCAACAGCTCTGTTAAAGGAGTGGCAATCTTGAAATACCCTTCCAAAAATCGCCGATAGTAATTGGTCAACCCTAAGAATGATCTTACCTCAGATACACTTGTGGGTGGCTGCCAGTTTTGGATTGCCTTAACTTTGTCCTGATCCATCCGAATGTTTCCATGCTCGATAATATGCCCCAAGAACTGGATACGCTCATAGGGAAAAGAACACTTTTCCAACTTGACATAAAGCTGGTTTTATCATAGTTTCTGAAAAATCAATTTCAGGTGCTTCACGTGTTCCTCCAACGTGGAGCTATATACGACAATGTCGTCAAAATACACCACAACGAACTTATCAAGATACTCATGAAACACCATGAGCGTGCAAAAAGTAACCGGCGCGTTCGTTAGATCAAACGGCATGACAAGAAAAACTCAAAAGACCCGTATTGAGTGACATAGGTTGTCTTCGGCCCATCCCATTCATTTATTCTCACTTGATAATAGCTTGAGCGCAAGTCAAGCTTTGTGAAATATCTTGCATGACTCAACTAATCAAAAGATTCAACAATTAATGGAATGGGATACTTATTCTTTATGGTGATCTTGTTGAGATCCCTGTAGTCTATGTACAGTCGCAGACTCCTATCGTGCTTCTTCTGAAAGAGCACAGCTGCTCCAAATGGCGCTTTAGAAGGTCTAATAAAACCTGCATCAATCAACTCTGTGAGCTGCTTTCTCAGTTCTTGCAACTTTGAAATGTCCATTCTATACGGAGCACAAGCTGGTGGCTTGGCACCCAGCACCAACTCAATAACATGATCAACGCCCCTCCTGGGCGAGAGATGCTTCGAGAGCTCGATAGGCATCACGTCTTTAAACTCTTTTAAGACTTTCTGAATGAACTTTGGAACCGGCTCTGTCTCGAGGAACTCTTCCACAAATAAAGCAGCTAGTCAGGTAAGCTCGCGCCTCTTAACTCCATTCTTTACCTGCATGGCTGAGAGAAACTTATCAGCGTTGTTGGTGGACATAGTGGGGATGAGGCAAGGTTTTTGCCCCATCATGCACATCGTGTTGCTATACGGCATCACAGCCTTTGTCATCTCCCTCAGAAACTCTAATCCAAGGATGGCTTGGAAGTCATCCATCGACACCACCGTGAAATTGAGTCGTCTTTCCCATGAACATATTTTGACTTGGACTGACTTAGCAACACCAAAAATGGGTTGAGCTACCGAATTCACTGCCTTGATTCAACTTAAATCCTTCTCTTAGACCCAACCATTCCACCTCTGTTCCAGACACAAAATTATGGGTTGCTCCCGTGTCGATGAGAGCGCAAATCGGCTTGCCATTGACTCGCATATCCACAAACACAAGACCTTGGTTGGAGACCTTTTTGCCCTTCTTCCTTTCAGTAGGTTTGTCAGGATTGCTTTCAACTTGCCTCGGTTTAGCATCAGTGCATTTGCCTTTCTTGGCTTTTGACCCGAACACTTGCTTCTTCACAACATCCATCATGTGAAAGACTCCCACTCTAGAGCCAACCTTAGACCCTAGCTTGAAACTGTGCCGGGATCGAATGTCTTCATCTTCAGTGTCAGTACCACTGTTTTCCCTACCTGATGCATACTCGTCAGTTAAGCGAGATTGCAGGGCATTTAAGGCCTTCTTGTGTGGGCACTCGGCCACCCTATGCAGTCCGCTGCATAGGAAACAAGAAATGGTTCCCCTCGGTTTGGAGTCTTTGTCATAGCCCTTTCCCTTAAATCGATTGTTGTTCTTCGTGCCACTGGTTGAGGTCTGATGGTTGGCTCCCCCACTCTTAGGTTTGTTGTGTCCTTGTGGCTTGTCAGCTCCCCCACTCTTGTTAAACGGTCATTTGTCTCAGTGTTTCGGGGACTCACTGGCATAATCCACTAGACGTTTTGCCGCTGTCTGAGTACTAGACAAATCTTGAACTCGTAGTCAATTGAGCTCAAGTCGTGCCCAAGGCTTCAAGCCTTCAATGAAAAGAACAATCTGTCTTTCTCTAACATGTCCCTGATGTCTCTAACACTGTTTGACATACTCCCTAACTGTACCTGTATGCTTCAGATCACGCAAGGCATGTCGGGCGTTGTATTCAACGTTCTCGAGGAAGAACTGTGTCCTGAGCTCCTGTTACAATTGCTCCGAACTGTCAATAGTACAAAGGCCCCATTGGATTTGATCGTATTTGGTACGCCACCACAGCTTGGCACATCCATCAAATACATTGTGGCCATCAACACCTTCTGGTTGTCTTCGGACTTCAGTACCCAAAAGTACTGTTCCATATCCAAAAAAAAAATTTCTAGCTCCTTCGCATCCCGAGCACCACCAAAATTGCGTGGTTCGAGGACGTGCACACGAGATGCCTCAGACGTGATCACCATCGCTGGTCCAAGACCCAAAACTTCGTTGTCTTCACCAATTGCACCGACTGCGACAAGTCGTGTCAAGACATTGACACGATTGTTGATGTCTTCCATATTGCACCAAAGAGTAGTCATCTCTACTCTAAGGCCTTTGGCATCCTCAGATTGATTAGTGGTGCCAAAAGTAACACCTTCATGTTCAAGAGCTCGTAGGCATTCTTCTAGTCGGAGGATAATCCTAGCAAATCCCTCAACTCGGTCTTCCAAGACATCGATCCGTTGCACCTAGTTAACCATCGTAGCTTGTTTCAAATATTACGCCGCTTGTTTGATCCCACACAAGTCCACAAGTCATGACATGACTCTGATACCAACTGTCATAGGGCGAGGTTCGAGACGCGTCCGCACTAGACCTACACCACGTGTGGCGCTTGCCAAGGCACGCAAGGCAAGCCCGCCAAGCTCAAACAACCTTAAAACGTGGGTTGAAAGCAACAAAAAGTAATTTGAAAGAAACAAGAATCAACTCACAAGAAGCAAGCACGTCGGTAATCGAATTCCGAAAAACAAGCTTTATATTAATAACGAGCGAGAATTACAGTTGCTAGAATGTTGCACAAGTGAACAACAGTGCAAGGCCTAGACGTTGGCTAAATCTCAAAAGCCAGGTAGGAAGGTAGTTCAACTAGTGATCTCTCCTTATAATAGCATTCTGAGCCATTTCCTTTGTGGCAAGAAGAAACATCATTATTTTTTAGGAGTCATAATGACTCCGTACGGACAAACGAAAAAGAACTAAGTTATGAACTTTACATCAAAAAATAGTCCATAATTTCTAGAACAAAAATGCCCAATATATGTGCGGCAAAATATGGACCTAAATCTAAGAAAACTGAAAAAAGCTCAAAAACTGTCCAGGTGTGTGCGCAGGTGCTGGCACTGGGGCACTGACATGCTGGGGCGTGCACGCTGGAGCGCAGGGGCGCTCATGCGCATGGGCGCTGGGGAGCTGGGCATGGCCGTGCGCGGCACTGGGCACTGGGCGTGCACATGAGAGGCGCTGTGAGTGCTGGCAAGGCATGTGCGCGCGTTGCTTGGCTGGTGCGCGCTGTTGGCTGTTGGTGTGCGCGCTGCCTTGGCTTTTTAGCACATTTGGGGTGCTTTTGGGCCTTTGGGCGTGCGTTGGTGTCACGGGTTGCCCGTTGCAAGGCCAACACCGTGACGTCGTGTGGTGAAGGCCCATGACGTTGCCTAAGTCATA
>JAOTRH010000025.1:17915770-17963475 GCA_034768845.1 Heliamphora exappendiculata | reverse complement strand
TTATATATCTTGATTCTTGAGTATTCATAGAAGAAATCAAAAGTAATAAGTTGAAGAAAGAGAGACCTGAAATTTCAAGATTGTAGCCGTAGAGAAGTCCTCCCATGGCGGTCACCATGCAAGATAACATAACAAACAACGTCATCTTGCCATCGTACTCTCTCCTAGCCTCGCTTGCAATTGATATTTCCACCATCATGGATTAATTTTTTCAAGCTCTATCCCTAACTCGTTTTTAGGAAACTCACACGCTCTAGAGAAAATAGAGAGAGAGAAACTTCGAAGTTGTGAAAGAAAAAAAATTATTAGTCACTCACAAAATATTTTGTGACACTTTTATGTAGTACTCTCTTAACAAATAAGAATATTTAATATACAATACAGTGGGTCATTTTTTTCTTCTATCTCTCTACCTAATAGTTAAGTGTCTGTTTTGTATTTTGCAGGTCCATATAATTAAAATTATATAATTATATGATAGCTAGGATTTTAGGATTTGTCTATAAATATGTACCTTATAATTCTAGTATATTTTGGTGGAGATGTAAGAAGAGACGAAAAATAATACTGAAAGTATGTGGGTAACTCTTAAACGAAAAAACGAGATTTGTTTCAAGACTCAAGTTGTGAGTATCGATTTTTGAATATTTTTAGTCTTGTGATTGTACATTTTATGGTTTTAATAGATTATTTCTCTCACATGAAAACTTAAGCAGGTCGTGTCGAACCACGTAAATCTTTTTGTGCTTTTGTTCTTTGATGCGTGCATGAATGTGATTCCATTTACATTCAGAAATTAGTAATTAAATCCCAACACTAATAAGGGTGAACTGACATTGTTCTGCCTAAATTTTGTTTTATTACATAATTGGAAAAATATATTATATAAATATTCCTATATATTATTTCAACTCTAGTGAATAATTACTAATACAGAGAGATAGACGTCATATTAGTGCAAGTTGACTACTAGCTAGATATCAACATCAATATGGGTATTCAGAGATATAGGCTCTGTTTGGGTAATATGCTTATTATATGCAAATAAGCAAAAATATGAATACGCCACTTTGTTTGGCTATTAAATAACTTATTTGTTTATTTGGTTTATTTTTGACTTATTTGGCTTATTTGCTTAAATAAGTCACTTCGTTTGGCTAAACTTTTACTTATTTGACTTATTGGTTTAAATTTTATTTATTTGGCAAACCAAACGACGTTGTTTATTTGACTGCTTATAAGCCAATAAGCTATTTATCCAAACAGGACCATAAATAAAGTATGACAATATATTTGTTCGACCGTTTAACTTTTAAGGACCATGTTCGTGTGGTTAATAACTCTGTTGAAAAAAATTTATAGTCTTGAAGGTTTCGCTATTGCCACATTTGTCTAGTCTAGTTAGCTATCGACGTCTTCCAATTTTTTAAAAGGTAAATTACATTGATCTTTTCTAAGATTTTGGTCAAATACAGTTAACTCCACATTTTTTGACAAATTCTATTGACCTCCCCTACAAGTTGAAATATTGTTACATACTAGCCAAAATAGTTAGGGTTCCAACCATGACTGCTTGTGTCGCTAATTATATGAGATTTTATTTTCATTTTACCCCTCAAATGTAGCAGCATCAAATCTGTTTATTTTTCTTTTCTTTTTATAAAGTTTATAAAATGATAATTTTTTAGTTTGAATTCGCCAGAGTAATTTACCAGCGATTGAAACCGTACACTAGCTGTGTTAGGTCATTAAAAGAGTAGTGAACGCTGTTGATCGAGAAATAATAGTGTCCACAGTGGTGGTCGACAGTGGCAACAGTTATGGACTGCCATCTTGAAACGCTTTGGGGCCATTGGGGGTAACAGAGAGTGAGAGAAAGTTGAAGTAAATGGCGCCGACGTCGACAGAGGTGTGTCAATGGCGGCAGCGGGTGGTTTATTTCTTCTTCTTTTTTTCTTTTCTTATTTCTCTATTTTTTCTTTTCCGACAAAGAGAGACATGAGAAAGAAAGAAAGAGAGAGGCATAGAGAGATAGAGATAGAGAGAAAGAGTTAACAGAGAGAGACGGAAAGAGATATACTGAGAGAGAGAAAGGGAGACAAGGTGGTCGGAGAGTGGCAGAAAGGCAATGAGGGGTGGCGATGGGGTCGTCGATGGTGGTGGTCAGCGTGGACGGCACAGTAACGACGTCAGAGGTGGTCGGCGGTATGAAGCAGAGGCGGGGAGTTTGATTATATGTATAATATACCCCTTGAGCTAGGCTAACAGTTTACAAAATATCTGAGGGTATTTTGGTTATTTCAGCTTCTTCGTTAATGCCGTTTTACTGTGAGGGAGGTCTGTGTAATTTGTCTAAAAAGGTAAAATTAACTGTATTTAATCAAAACCTCAAGGAGGTCAGTGTAATTTACCCATTTTTTCTTTTAAGGTTACCAAGGATGGGTGACTCTTTAAATTTAGGATAGTGTGTTTTGTTTTTAGCTACGAGTGTACAAAAGATTGAATAAATAGATAATTTAAGTTGATTTAAATAGGATTGTATAGTTCGGACCAATTAAAAATTACATAGTTTGATCCCAGCTCTTATAAACTGTGAACCGTTCAAAACGATCTAATTCTTGATTTTAAAAAATTGTCCACAATTTAAATCCAATGGTCCAAATAAAAGAATATATATAAAAGAAACATATAAAAAACAAAGAAATTAACTGAAAAACACAGTTTACTTGAAGCTGTTTGCTTGGAAAAGCATGCCTGAACTTTTTATCAGATAAGGGGAATTTGATATATTATAGAGCTATCTGTCTCATGGAGGATGCAACATTTTTTCTAAGGAATTTCTCAATTATTTATTCATGAGACCCATCAAGTAAATATGATCCTTTTCTTTGATCAAAACAACATAAATCGAGTATAAAATCAATGCTTTAATTGTATATATTTGGTCCTTTTTTTTAGTAGTCAGCCGTCTTATTATTAAAAATCATAAAAACTTACTGATCAGTAGTATGATACCAAGCGCTTGTTTGGAGTGTTTAAAATTTTTAGCTTTTAAGAAGTTTAGTTTTTTCAAAAAGAAAGAGAAATAAAAAAAATTAGATTATTTAGAATAAATTTTTGTAATAGTTCTTTTTTATTTTCTATTTTTTATTGAAATGTCTAAAATGTTCTTAATTTTGCTTTTTATTGAAATGTCTAAACTGCTTTTACTTCTAACTTTTTATAAGTTGTAGTGTTTGAAATATTGGCACATTTTTTGTTTTTGTTTTTATGAGTAGGATTGACTTTTCTAAATAAAAGTATTATAGTAATTTGCCTAAAAAAAAGTTAGAGTGTGTGGAATATAAATTAACTTTTTTCCTTAGATTAAGAGAAGAAAAATAAGTTAGTTCACTTTTTTTAAAAACCAAACAGGACAGCTAAAAGTCAACTTTTTTTTACACTTAAAAACTATTCCAAACAGGCCTTAAGAACTTTATTTTGTGGCCAGAAATCTTACTAACGCATTAGGAATTATTTTTTATTTTTTCTTCATGTGCCCCAATTCTGACCAAAAAGAGCTAGCAGAGCCATTATAATTGATTAAACATGCATCTTCTTGACATTTTATTCTGGTATTAAAAACATGCACATAAAAACATTTTTTTTTAGTTTTTTGGTATAGACAAACGAATATTATTATTATTATTATTATTACAACAAAAAACAATTCTCCCAACGCAATAAAAATCGTTAGTAAGAGTCTAATTGCATAGGTAAAAGTGTTTGTCAACGAAAAACCTTGGGTCGGCAATCTTTGACAAAAATGTATGCGTTGAAAGATACTAAGATTTTAGTGACACAATATTTCACCAATAGAAGTCTTAAAAAATCGTCGGTACTACATAGTGCGTCGGAAAAATTGATTAAAAATAAAAATATTATACAGTTGTACCGACAAAAGGTGGTGTCGGCAAAAATAATTTTTTAAGTTGTTTATATACTTTTGCCGACGAGTTATTTGCGTAGGTAAAAGAACACTTATTATACAAAAATAAAATTTTATTTTAATTTTTAATTTTTTCTATAATCTGTTTATACCTATATCAAATCCAAACTCATTCTTAAAATATATAAATAAATTAATGTATTCCATACATTCTAACCGAATTAATCCAGAAATCAATTCCAATTATCCCAACATATTGAATTAGAAATAAATTCAAACTATCCCAACACGTATCAATATGTATTGAAAGTATATTACATAAATAATTGTAACATCCAAATGAAAATATAAATTACTTCCAAATAGTACAGTAAAATTACATAAAAGACTAACAATTCACTCAATTATCTTAATTAATTCACTCAACTCGCACTTCAACGAGTTCCACTTCTACGTAAAAATAATTAATCTCTCTGTCATAAAAAAAGGAAGAAGAAAATGAAACTCCATTTTTTTCAAGATCTTACCTGGACATATGATGCCACAAATCTTGATAAATTATCCACTGAACACTATATGTTGGCTGAATTATGCTTTGAAGTGAACTTTAGACTTCACTCGTTATGGCAACGAGTAACCATTTGCAATGATCTGAAGCTCTATGAGCACAATTAGGTTGGTCTACACAGCAATGTTCAAATGCCATGTAATTATCACAGAACAGCAACCAAAACACCAGCCGGAATAATTCGAGCCCACTTGGTAATAAGGGAATCCATGATAAGCATGAACAACTATGATGAGTTAAACAAGGATATCTATATATGATACTGAATTCTTAAACAGAATTCATTGCCAAACATAATCACAAAGATATAGTGCCTATAACGACTATCTACAACAAGGAAATTACTGGTAATAATTGGAATCCAGTCATTGACTCGTCTATGTAGTAGTCACACTTTATGTTGAATCTTATTTTTATGTTGAATACGGGGCAAGCATGTAAGGAATTGGAAGGGGAAACTTTGCCCATAAAATGAATGTTTTGCCAAAAAATACATACTGTGTTACATGATTGAAAGTGAAATCAATCTTCATGAACTGGGAATAAATCTGAAATAAGATCACTACAATAAGCAATGCTCAATTTCATTTACCTTTTTAAAAAAAAAAACTATACCATTAATATGTTGGCGAAATTGAATACTAAACAAACCGGTGTGTACAAAACAGATGGTAAACAGCTAGAACAGCGAAAAAACATAACGCACAATAACAGCAGATAAATTAATCAAAAACTGCTATTGCAAAATAGTTGTAATTAAACTGTGTAGGTAACGCAGAAAACAGATTTGCAGAAACATGGAAACAGAAACAGAAATACTAAAATATAAAGAACCTGTTTACAGAAGAATTCTAGATCGAGGCTCGTGTTTAACACGATCTCCTTAAAATTCATGATCTATTTAAATGGAGCTCGATGTTAATTCTTTAAAATTGGCAAAGGTAGTTTGTGGAACAAATAATTCCTAAATACTTTATTTTTGTCTTTTTAATATTTTTTTTATATTTGTGTTCAAATTTGTTACTTTTTAATTCCTCCCGCCACGATAAATTCTAAAAGTAAAAAAATCGACCAATATTAAAAACTTCACTAAAGATGAAAATTGGTTGTATTTTATTTAAAAATAACATTTTGTTTTTTTTTGGATTTCTTATTTTTGCCTAAAACGTTTACCTTTTGATTTCTCCTAATGATAGGAGATCAAAAAGTATATAAAAACTTGGGCTACAGTTGAAAATTAACTAAAAAAAAATATTTACAAAAAATTTAGACAGACAGTACCAAAATTTTCTATATTTAACTTTAGATTAAAAAAAATTTAACAAATTTTCTTTCAGTGTTCAAGTACAATTATTGAAAAATCATGGCCTCCATAGTTCATACAGTTTCGTACCTGTTTGGAATGTTTTATGAATTTTAAAATTTCTAAAAAGAGAATTAACTTTTATATTGAGAGCATCGTTATTATTTTATATAATAAAAAATTAATCGTTCGGAATATAAATATAGAGAAAAAATATGTTTTTTTATTACACCAATCAATGCATCTTAAATGTGAATTTTCAAGAAATAAGAAATTATTTTCAGATAGTCCTTTAGTGGGTATTTATAGAGCTTAATTGTTTTGTGCTTTAAGCAGTACTAGAATTCACTACTTAAATGGACACAATTTCTTTATTAGCAAATCTTTGAAAACCTAAATGCCTTGGAAATTCAATGTAGTTGGATCAAAGAGGTACATCGAATGCCATAAAACATCTTTTTAAAGGGAGGATGAAAAACCTATATACAGAAAGGAGAAAATTTTTACGTCCAAATACCTTAAGACATCTTTTTAAAAGGAGGAGAAAAGCCTCTACACAAGACACTGCTGCACAATGCTACTGACACACGACACTGTTGAGGGGCTGTTGCTGAAGCTGAACAACTATAGCCTACAGCCTACAACAGCCTTATGGGTGTATACTCTTAACAAAACTAAACCTTATGCATGGATGCATTATAGGTTTGTGATTTTGATTGTTGTTCTTGTGGTTAGGAAGTTGTGCTTGGAAGCTATAATTAGTGAGAACATTAATGCGTACCTGGGTGTGGTTGAGATGTGGATGGTGTCAAATCTTTTCGCACGACGACGTGGTCACTTTGGTGTCTTTCTTGCAAGTGATAAGTACACGAAACTTTAGGGTCCCATGATAGATGTTGGCGTAGTTGGCTCGGTTGTTTTAGAATGGTGCGTCGATGGGTGTGATGTCCCTTGAAGGGATGGTGGTTGTTTATGTTCTGATCTAAGACGTAGAGGTGGTTATGTTATCTTTAGTGGTGAAGCATGAAGCAGTAAAGTTGAACAATATACCTTAATAGTTTGAGTGGCCTAGGGTTGGCGTGTGAAAATCATTAGATCTAAACTGTATACAGTCGCTCTTATGCTCGAACAATAGAGTGTTGATGATGTTTGTATAGTCGTGGGAGTGAAAGGTAACTTCGAATGAGAAATCTCAAATTTAGTCTTTCTTGATTAAGCACCTTAGGTTTTCTTTGTGGATTTGCCTAAGCAGTAAGCTTGAGGCTGTAGCATGGCTATTGTTTACCTATTGGGAGTTAGGTTAGTGTAGCGTAACCTTGTGAGGTGAAATCTTGGTGTAATGTGAATGTGTAGTGTTATGCCTTTGTGTATACCCAGTGATGAACTTGTAGACGTGTGAGACGCGTTGTTTGGGGTATAAGAAAGTTAATGGTGTTCGATTGTATGAGTGGATTATGAGTTTGAGAACTAAGTGTGATGAGTGGTATAATCATCGTGAGTAAGGTCGACAACATTTAGTACGGTGAAGTTCAATGTCATTTTAAGGACAGATGGATAGTGTTCTCCTGGCCCAAGTACTTGATGGTTACCCTAAGAGGTGGTAGTGTTGAGTGGGAGTTTCTAGTTGATCTTTGATTTTTCTAGATAGAGAGCTACCTTATAGATGGTTATCATTCGTGAGTTGTTTTATCCTTATTGGATATGAATGCTGGGGCCTTCTGGTTGATTCTTAGTTTGGCGATTTTTTAAGAAGATTAAAATCTCAATAAATCTTGTACCCTTGTCGAGGTCCTTTTGGTTGTGCCTTGTAAATCTGTACCATCGCGATCGTATGTGTAGGATTGATTCCTCGTAGCTTCTTGAATAAGATTTGTTTGCTCTACTCTGTGAGTATGAGTATTCGGGTTGAATCCTTTAAGATATTGAGTTGGTAAATCTAGAGCACCTGTCCCTTTCAAAAGGAAGAGTTAGTGTTGAGGTGTAGAATTTACGTTTGTAGTGATAAATCGAAGGTTGTTTAATTGTTATATCAGACATATTCTGGTTAGTGCACGAATGGTGATATCTTTAGCTTTTGTCCATGTAAGATTCTTGTTAAAGTTTCAATGATCGTGTTGTTCACCTTGTGGGAGCTTGGTGCTTCGTTATGAGTTTCAATTTGCATTTTGTGTGACGTTTAGAACTGCTCAGTTTTTTCAGAATTGGTGTTCGATTACCCGCCTGTGGTAAGAATACAAGTTATGTGCAATTGAGTTTAAGGTAATTAAGAGAACGTGATTTAGATGCGAGTCTCCAAGAAGTTGAGTTTGAAGATCCTTAGTCGGTGGGGCCTCTTAGAGCCAACTTGTTTGTCTAGATTGGAGTATGAAAGTTTTGTCTGCGTAAAAAAGGAGTTCTCTCGTGAGGGTGCTTAGGTTCTATTTACTAAAAATGGAGAGAGGTTGTGATCCCATTGATTTTGGTAATGTTGTGTGAGAGTCAGGGTTCACCCGAGCAGACCAGTCTAGATAACGTTGGAACTTCGTTTGTCGTGAGCTTCTATGGGTGGATTGAGTGCCTTGGTGGGTGTAGGTAAGATGATTATGTTAAATACAAGAGTCGGATCTTGGTTGAATTGTTGGATTGGAAAGGTATGAACGGGTTGAGTGGTGTTGGTAAGGAATTTTAGAATTGTGTGTTGTTACTCTCAAAATAAAGAATAGTTGTACATGTGTTATGGGTATTAAAGAAATACATGGGTGTATATGCATGTGTTGACAAATGACATGGCTGATGACTACCTAGGGCTTAATAACCGACTAAATGTGGAATATTGTGGGTACGAGGGACAGATGTACGTGTTATGAGCGTGGGTTAATGCCGAATGGGATTAATTGTGATTGGTTAGAGATTGAATAATCAATTAAGAGTCAGAGGTTTGTTTGTAAAATGTTGAATTATGTATATGCATTATACTGTAATGAGAAATGTGGTTTCGATTCGTGTAAGTAAGTATATACCTGTGAAATGTTTAGTCTATGTGGTATGTTTAGCCTTAATAGCTCATTAAGCTCATATGGCGGTATTAATCTTAATGGTTATAATACCAGAGTGGTAATCTCGATTGTATGGAATCTTAGTCTTAACGGTAATGCGACACTTAGTAATTTCACGAAGTGAGAACTGTGGATGTGTGGGTTGAGAAGCTGGTTGAGGATCGGTAGAGAGTAAAGGTTTAGATGGAATGTTGGCGAATCATAAGAAAAAAATGTGTTTTTTGGAGTTTTCTATGATTTGAGTGAGTTCCTTTCTCTAGAACCAGATGTTTATTGTCTTTACTCGGGAATGAGCATTTTTCAGATTTAGTGGTGGTGCTACTAACGTACATAAAGTGATGATGTGGTTTAGAGTTCTGTAGTCACCAGTCGATCGTGAGGCCTTGAACAAGATTTTGGGTATGATGCGTGTGAATCCTCGTGAACAATGTCAAAGTCTGGCAATATGTGTTTTGGATTACAGAAGTAGTCCACAGTGTGCATTTCGAGGTGGAGATTAGTTTCGTGATATGCGATTGATCGCTTTGAGTTGGTCACATTCGATGTGAGTTATGTCTCGGTCCCTCGGTGGTGTAGTTGGACCTCGGTTCGACAACCTTTGGATAACCTTGGTTTAGTGAAACCCTTTTTCGCAGAAGCAGCCAGCATAGATGTTTATCTCTCGAAAACATGTTATATGCTTTGGTGCGTCATTCTTGGATGTAAGATACGCTAGCATCTCTATCGTTGGACAACCTTGCGAAGTCTTGTTTTGGAGATTATTGGTGGTTAATGGAAACGCAGTTATCTCGAGATCTAGTGTTAAATTTCAAGGATGAAATTTTCTATGGGGGAAGCTATAGGGACCTGGTTCCTTTTTATTTTGAGAATTAATTAAAACTTGCTATGAGACTTTAGGTAGGAAGTGAAAAAGTGTTTAATTTTGTAAAAGAATTAAAAGTTGATCAAGATAACGATGGATGATGATAATTGTAAGTTTGGTAATGCACGAGAACAATTATTATGAATTATTTAAATGAATTTTGAGGTGTTTGAATTAAAATTTGAGCCTTATATTTTTTTTTTCTTCAGATTGGCTTCAAATGGGGACCGCTCGAGTGGTCCTAAGTCCACTCAAGCGGTTTGAGCGGTCATAAGTCCACTCGAGGGGACTGTCGACAGAGACTTATTAAAGTCGCGGGATGAGCTTATTTCTCCAATTTCCTTCTTCTTCTTCTCTCTCTCTCTCTCTAAGCCCAAACCCTTACCCCATAAATACATTCGGAGGTCTCCTAAGCTCTTCTTGTCCCTCATTGGAGACCATCTCTTGCTCTTCTCTTGTTCATACACCATTGGGAGGTTGTCACACGCGTTAGAAGCTCCATTTTCATCAATTGGTTGGAGGTTTTCGTCGTTTGAGCTTGTTAGAGCTTAGTTCTTGAGGATTTGACATCTAAGAGATAAAATATAAGACTAATCTTGATCTATGGATGTATATGCGTTGTATACTTGTTGTATTTACATAAAAACATGAAAATTTTATATTTTTGAAAACATAGGTTCAGGTTTGAAGTTGAAGTGTGTTAAATCTTTAGTTTATGGATGATTTATGCTAAACCTATCATGCTATTGTTATTGGGGGAATTTGAATTTGTGAACTGAGAAATTAGAATTTTGGTTGGGTTAAATTTTGAATAAATTGGGCTTTTTTGGATTGATGAACTCAAATGATGAAATTGGCTTGAATTTTGGTAAATTGAAGGTGGTGTTAACCTATTCGTGTATAAATTTCATGAATTTTGATAAAATGTGAAAACTATGAAATGATGGGTTATGGATTTTGAACAAATCATAAGAGTTTTATAAGATGTGAAAATCATAAAGTGATTGGATGGAGTTTTTCATCTAATTTAACCCGAATGGGAGAAATATGAGAAAATTTGTAAGGACGCGGTTCCTTGTTATTTTGAGGATTAATTAAAATTTATTTTGAGACCTTTGGTGATATATGAAAAAGCATTTAATTATGCAAAAGAATTAAAATTTAGTCATAGAAATAATTGATGATGATGACCGTATGCTTGATAATGCATAAGAATTATTGTTGTGGGTCATTTAGGTAAGTTTTGAGCCATTTAGCTTATGATTTGATTCATTTATACATATTTGGTTCGAGGCCTTTTACTGCGCTGACCGTTTGACTGTCCTGGGACCCGCTCGAGCGGACTATTAGTGAGCGGACTTTAAGTTGCGAGTTTTAACATTTTTCTCTCATTCTTTTCACCCTTCTCTCTCTCTAAAGCAAGAGTTGAGACCTAGGGTTGGGTTTGGTAATTTCTTAGAGCCCTTTTTGCTTCTCTAGAGTGGATTCTTTGTTTTTCTCTCGATTGTACATTCGTTGGAGGTTGGAGTTACGCGTTGAAAGCTTGTTTTTCACCGTTTGGTTGGAGATTTTCATTGCTGGAGGTTGCTAGGACTTGATTCTTGAGGTTTTATTATCAAAGGGATAGGATCTAAGACTAATCTTGATCATTGTATGTATATGAGTTGTATTTTTGTTAGATTTACTTGAATACTTAAAAGCATGAAAAATTTATATTTTTAAAACTCTAGGTTAGGGTTCGAAATTAAAGTGTGTTGAATCTTGTGTTTTCGAATGATTTGTAGTAGATCTATCTTAATATTACTGTTGGAGAACAATAAATACGTGATTTTGGAAAGTTTGGGTTTAATTGGAGTTGAAAACATGAAAAATTGGGGGTATTCGGATCGTTGGGTTCCAACTTTGAAATTGAATGAATTTTTAAATTATTGGGGTTGTGTTAACCTAATTATATATATAAATCTCCATAAATTTATATGATACATGAGAACCTATGGTTGTCGGGTTAGAAATTTTGAATAAATCCTTTGAATAAATGAATGTAATTGATATGAGATGTTGATTTGAGAGTTTCTAACATTTTCTATCGAACATGTAAATTATAAGAATATTGAAAAGGATTAAACGATTTTAAATTCCGTGTGTGTGTTGGGTGTTGACGAGAAGAATCGGGTTTAACAGTTGGACTTGAGTTGTAATGTGAATGATTTTGATCGTGTTGGATTTGACAAGAGGAACCGTGTTTAGGTTGGACTCGTGTGTGAAATTTGAAAATGATGATGTGAATGAACCGATTGGAATCTACAGATCGTAATTATGGGCTAGTCCAGCTCCTTGGTAAAAGATCGAAAAACTACGCAGATTTGGGTACCTTGCTCTTCGGCTAATAATCGAGAAGGAGGCATAGTCGTGGGTGGTTATACAACGCATTGTTACTTGGTGGGTCTCGCGTGGCCTGGTTGGTAGTAGCCATGCATGGGTCTATAAGTCCGTCCGGCGTCGATTTTTTGAAATGTAACTTGAAATGTGTTTTGATAAATCCGTTCGTTTGGATGGTGTTCCTGATAACGTGGTAAGAAAAATGTTTTGGTAAACCCATTCATTCGGATGGTGTTCCCGAGAACGTGGTAAGAAATGTATTTTGGTAGTCCTGTTTGCTTAGATGGTATTCTCGAGTAGGTGTGCATGCGTGTGTGTGTGTGTGTATGTGTGAGTTGAGAAAATTGAGAATTTGAAATGGGTATAACAAAGTTGAGATGAAGGAAAACTAATGATGGATTTGTGAGGAAAATTGGACTAATTTGCATAAGAAAAATTAGTTATGTGAATGGGTTTTTTGTAAGGATAGAATTTGGTTTTGAGAAAACTACGTATTACATTTCGCATAATAATCGAGAATAGGCATTAGTTATGGCGGGTTATAGAACACATTGCTACTTAGCGGGCTTCACGTGGCCCAATCGGTAGTAACTCTGCATGGGTCTATAGCTCGTCTGGCATCAGTTCTTCGAACTTAAACCATGAACTGGTTTGAATTTGGAAAACATCGGAGGAGGTGTGTGAGTGTGCGTGTGTGTGGGCGTTTGAGATCTTGAGAATTTGGTTGAAAATTGGAGTTGTAAATACTTTGAAATGATTTGAAATTGATAATAAGGAAATGAAAGGCTAAAGTTATGGTTTTATACGTGAAAATCCAATTTTGTGAATAAGAATTTGGTTAAAAATGGGATTGATTTTGGATAAAGTATTGTTGTGGATTTCACATAACCATCCTCTCATGTCATGCATTGTTTATCTTTAATACATTTCCTACGAGTATCGCTTCATGTTGTATAAACAATTTCAGGTAATAACAGAAAGCAAGTGATCAAACAAAAAGTATGTAATTCATTTTGTAATAACAGAAAGCAAGTGATCAAAATAAAGTTATGGTTTTACACGTTCATTGAGAGAATCCTTTGAAAATAGTATATTGTATTGGCAATTCTTATTACCACATTTGAAGAATGTAATTTGGGTTGGTAAAAAAATTCGTTTTGCAAGGCTCTATGGCCATAGACTCGTGAATTGTATGCATGTGAGAACGTTGGGCATGTATTTCGGGCTTATTCTTTAATTTTCGTAAAAAATTCCATGGTTTATATGTTGAATTTCAAGTTTTTGAGAAGTTAGAAGTCATTTCAATGCTAAACGTATGTTTTAATTTCAAGTTTTGTGTCTATTAAAAACTATATTCAAAGGATGAGAAGTTTTGGTATTTTTTCAACACTTAAATATTTTTTTTAATATTTTTCTTATTTTGCTCCCAGATAGTCTACCGCTCGAGCAGTGTGGGGTCCGCTCGAGCTGTCTTCGTTAGACTTGTTTCTTTGAAAAATTGTTTTAAAGAAAAGTTTTGTTGGAATTTTTTGAAAGATTCTTTTTATCTTAAATTAACTTATTCAGATAATTGCTTTACAAACAAGGTGAGCTCTTATACTTCTATCTTTCACAATGAAACGGAATGTTTTGGTTTTTAATTTAAATAGATCTCAATTTCCTCCACTTGTTTTAACTTGGTTTCAACTTGAATTCCTTAATTCAATTTTCCTTTTTATCTATATTGTAAAATTTTATAACTACGTTTTCGAAGCTGTGACAAATTAGATTACAATATCGTAGCCGGAGATGATTCCTCTCACGGTGGCCATCATGCAAGATAACACAACAAATGATGTTACCTTTCCATTGTAGTTCTTGTCTTCTTCGCTTGCTATAGATATCCCCACCGCCATGGCTTAATTCCTCCATCCTCTCCCCTTATCTCTCCTTCAATGAAACTCACAATCTAAGAGAGAGAATGACAAATTCAAAGCTGTAAATTTGAGACAGAGAGGTACCAAATTGACAGCAAGATAGCAACATCAATATGGATGTGGTGGAATATAATACTGACAATATCTCTTCGACCTTTTTTGGAGCATGTCATTTCAATAATTGAGTTGTAAAACCTTTGTAGTCTTGAGTGTTGGGAAATAAAACTTTTCAAATTTTTTGGGGTGCTCGTTCCGTAACTTGTTTTTAAATTAGATATTTTTATTTAAAATTACTTTAAACTAAAAAAAAAAGTTTATTTGGTGATTCATAAGAATAATTTTAAGGCAGAAGGCAATAACCCAAGAGTTTTAAATAAAAAAAAAAATATTATAATTTTTAAAATTTATTTTATTATAATTTTACATCCAATATCAATATTATAATTTAAAATATTTTGACAAGTAAATTTTAAAATTTTATAAAAATAATGTGTATAATAATAGTTATGATATTTTTAAACTATATATAAAATTATATTATGTAAAAAGGTAAAAAAGCTAAAAAAATTTGGGTTCCTAAACGAAACTTTTTAATTTTTTTAGTTTTAAACCAAAAGGCAAAAAATCAAAAAGCTAAACTTTAAGTTCTTTTCCAAACGAAGCCATACTAAGGCTCCGTTTGTTTCGACAAAAAATATTTTTATTAGAAAAATATTTTCAATGAAAAATATTTTCTTTACAAATATTTTTTTAAATATATATTTTTTAAAATATTTTTTATGTGTTTAATTGCGACTTTGAAAATAATGGTACTAACAGGTGTAGTAGTGTTAAAATTAATAATAATGGTGAGGGATGTGGCAGTGGTCTCTGAACCTCAGAACGTGGGAAACTCGAACTCCAAAAAACTCGAAATCTAACTCATAAACCTCTAAACCCTCGATACTCTGAATCTTAGACTCGTGCTATGCGCTAGTGATATAATAGCAGTACTAGCGGTGGTGAATCTGATGCGAAAGTAAAAGTGAAAATATTTTTCGTCATAAAATAAGTGAAAAATATTTTTTTATCAAAATCAACTTATTTTTTATTAACTTAGAAAATATTTTGCGTTAGTTTGAAAAATATTTTTCGTTGACTTTTAATTTTTATTAAAGCAAACACCAAAAAAGATAAAAAATATTTTCTGTAAAAGCAAACGAAACCTAAACAAAAATACTTTATGAATTCCTATTGTAATAAGAAATTGAAAAACTTAAAAGAAGATTAATAAAAAAAATCACTTTGTAAGCTTTCAGTAAAAAAAATGTCTTTAGTGAGCTTTTTTCCAGCTTTAATCCAAATAAAAATACTTCTTAGATTTTTCTTATAAAAAAAAATCAAAAGTTAAAAAAAATGAACTAAAACATTTAAAATGCCCAAAAAAGGAAAAAATTCTATATTTTTAGCAATACAGCCAAGAATAATAAATAAACTAAAATAGTTTTTTTTATATAATTTACAAATATAATATTATATCAAAATAAACATTAAAAAAATCCCAAAAATCCAATACTTCTCATAAGCATACTGCAATATTAAATTGAACAAAAATAACAACAAAAATGTACTTTATAAAATAGAGAATGCTAGAGTCAAATCTTAAACCCCATTTGTTCTTGTTTGGGGCGCATGTATGCATTTCATAACATTTTTTAATAAAAATTCTTAATTAAAATCATACTAATTTATAAATTAAAAATCACATAAATTCATAATTCAACAATCATATAAGTTCAAATTTAACTACAAAAACTCATTATCAAAAGTCACATAATTTATAATATTAATTCGACAACTTTTCATTTAATACTTCAGATAATTCATAAGCAAATATGCAATTACCTCAAACCGGGCCAAAGTGTTCTAATCTCAAATTTTCACCATTTGTTCACTACTCTCCCCGCACAATTTTTTTCCAAAACCAGTGGTCCCTCCACACCCTTTCCATAAGTTCAATCGGGATACCCTTCGTCTCCGGCAAGAACAAATAAACAAATCCAGACATCACGGCGACCCATCCCCCTAAAAAGAAGAAAATCCCGGACTTAAAGTGGCAAAGGATGGCAAGAAAAGTTTGAGCAACAATGAAAATGAAGAGAAATCTCACCGCCACGCTAATACTTTGCCCCGCCGATCGTATTTCTAGTGGAAAAATCTCACTTGGAATCAACCATCCCAACGGACCCCATGACAACCCATACCCAGCGACATAGACGCAGATAAAGATCAGAACTATAGTAGCGTACCCTTTGCTCATCCCTCCATGGTCCCCTAGCTCAGCCGCTAATATCCCCCCAACCACCACCTGTGAGATCAACATTTGCATTCCCCCCGCCATAAGAAGAACTCTCCGGCCATGTTTATCGACAATCAACATTGATATGAAAATTGCACTCGAGAACACAAGCCCAATCACAACGGCCGATATGAGCGAGGCGCTTTCGCCCAAACCAATTGTTCTAAAAAGAACAGGGGCGTAGAATGTGATGACGTTGATTCCAGTAACTTGTTGAAAAAAGGGAAGTACTATTGCCATGACTAACTGAGGCCTGTATTTTCTTTGCGTAATTTGCCTGAACGGGTGGTGGGCGATGGTTTTGGAAACGTCGCTGGCTTTAATGAGATCATCTAACTCCGCCTCGACGTCATCGGTTCCTCTGATGCGTTGAAGAATCATCTTGGCTTTTAAATGATTGTTGCTGCATTGAATTAAGCCGTTGGGTGTTTCTGGGAGGAAAAGGGTTCCTATAGTTAGAATTGAGGTCGGGAGTGCCGCCATGGCAAGGGAGATTCTCCATCCCCACCCGCCTTTGATCTTCTCGGTGCCATAGTTGATAAGGTTTGCCAATAGAAGTCCGATGCCAGCACATAATTCGAAGCCACCATTGATTGCTCCTCTATATTTAGGTGGAGCCATTTCAGATAAATATAGTGGCACTGCCTGCAAATAAGAAAAGTAACATCACATGTTAACTAAACGTAGACAGTTAATATTATTATGTTAACTGAAAATAAATGAAAAGTTCAGTGAAATGTTATCAATCACACTAAGTATAGATAAATTTTTAAAATATAGTAAAATTTTAAGTGATAAAAATTACTATTGATAAAATTATTGAGATGCAATAGATCTAAATTGATATAAAATATTGTATATATTAATAAAAAACATGAATTTATTAAATTTAATTTGAGCCTTCGTTTGTTATAAAGAAAAGTTATATGATTTATTTATTTATTTTTAGTCATTTATTTTTATTATTCGTTTAAATGTGCATATTTTTGGATTGCAATTTTGGAAAAATAAAAAAAGTAAAAAATATTAGCCGAGAAGTTAAAAAAAAAAAGGTTTATATATGTAAGAAGAAGCAAAATATCACTTGAGTTTTTAGGTAACTTTTTGTTAACATTACTCTAAATGGATATATATTTTTTGAAAATTTTGAATCACAAAATTTTTTAAAAGTAAAAGTATTGAATAAAAAATTAAAAATTCAAGAAATGCGAATAATGCTACTTATCAAAATGTCATCTTAAACACAACTTTAATATATATCAACATTTAAAAAAAGAAGAATTGTACAAAAGAATTTATGTAAACGACGCAATTAGTTTGGCCAAAAAGTTTAATCCGATTTAGCTTAATCTATACTAAATTAAGTTCAAATTAAGTAGTTTGTTAGATAAATTAACTTTCAAATTAGCTTTTTTGAAAATAGTTGTTTGGTTTAAAAGTTAACTTTTTATTTTTATATTCAGATTGGATAGTATTGTCTTTCCATCTAATTAATTATAACGATTATATAGTTAGTATTGATAGTAAATAAATTATTTAGAATATAATATAAATTTAAATAGACTATTCTCATAAGTAGCGCTTGATTTAATTTTTTATCAAACAGAATATGTTGATTTTTAACAATTTAACTAAAATGTTAAAAAAGTTTGGCTTGCTAATAAGGCCTCATTCTCTTATTAAAGAGGCGCTCTTTCGTATGTTTAAAAAGCTTGTTTTTAAAAAAGTGGCCCAGTTTGGCATGCCTTGCTTATAAGTAAGTTTAACTAAGTTTGCTTTTTTTTCTTTAGTAAATTTTTTTTATTATTTATTTAAATTTTTATATTTTTTAGACTATTTTCATTAAGACGAGTCGAAAAAGTAAAATTTTTTGATCAAAATATTAAAAAAATTCAAAAAAGACAAAAATAAACAAACAAATAAACAAAAATGTCAAATCAGTGAATAGTAAGGTAAAATAAGCAAATAAGTCAATAAACAAGGTATGCCCAATAAGTATAGTTTTTTTTTTTTGAAAAAAAAATAGGGAGAAAAAAAGTTAGATTATTTAGGATAATTTTTTTATAGTAGTTTTTTTACTTTTTATTAAAATGTCTATTATGGCTTTATTTTTTGTTTTTAAGTTCTAGTGTTTTTACGACTATTTTATTTTTTGTGATTGACTTTTATAATTAAGGGTATTATAATTATTTTATTTCAAAAAAAAATATTAATATTTGGGATGTATATAGATTTTTTTTTGAAAAAAAACTAATAACTTTTTGGAGTTGCCAAACAATAGAACCTAAAAGCTATTTTTTTTCTGTTGTTTTAAAAAGTCAACTTTTATGATATGCGAAAGAGGGCCGAGTACCTGGTTTGTAAAGCCAATCCCAACACCAAGTAGGACACGGCTAAATATTAGCATGTAAACATTAAAAGCAGCGCCACCAAGTGCCGCCCCGGCGAGGAACGCTGCTCCTCCAACGAGCATTGATGGCTTGCGCCCAAAGGCTTTGGTGATTGACGAAGCGAATAAGGAAGTAAGAAGGCCAGCAATGTAGAGGGAGGAAGTAAATGATGTTAACAACTGGCTGTTGAATTTGCAGTAGTTGCTTATCTTGGTGTCTTCTTTCATCTTAGTATACACCTTTGGGAAGAATTTCTCCAGAAATGGCTCCATGGAGGTCACTCCACCTTCATAATTTTTTACTTTGCACATCTCAGTAATGTTTTCCCAATCTTTTTCATCATTGGATTCACAGCATTGCAATATGTAATACAATTCTTATGTGCACTAATTAATTATAATGGGAAATAATTATATAGGCTATATTTGAATGGCTCAAATCTTAAGGAAAATGAGAATGCGAGTTAGAATGCCGGTAATTCTTTTATTTGAAATGAATAGGAATAAAAAGTAATTCTTGATTACTTATTCAACGAGCAATCACATATTTAAATTAAGTAGAAATTCAATTCCTACCATCTCTCGTGGTCATCTTAGATTCTAGGTCAATCAATAAATAATAAAATATCCAAACTCTAATAAATTTCTAAAAGTAAGATTTTTTTAGATAATTGTAGCCACTAAGACTTTAGCACGGTATAATTACCATTTAATTGATCGTGATTAATAAATTTTTATGATTAATTAATGATAAAATTCAAAAAAGAGTAGGTCCGCATTAAGTTATTAGATTTGACCATTTTTAAGATATGAATTTTCATCCGAACCAAAAAGAGAAAAGATTGATCGATCTATTAATTTGGCCTAAAAGACAAGCTTATAACACTATGTGTCAAAGTTAAATTCAAAATATGAGGGAGAGAATTTAAATTCAAATTTGATTTTATCTCCATAAAAAGAATATTCATTTCCTCATATTCAAGAAATTAAATCAAATAAAAAAAGAATTTAAAATTAAGAAAATTTCAAATTTAATAACCCACTTTTGAGCCTATAAATTGAGAGTCTTATTTATTTGGAGGGAATCTTTGACGAGAAAAATTCTCAATAACTCTTCTAAACTTTCTCTTTACTCAAAGTTCTGTCCAAGCCATTTTTAAAGTTTTCGTAGAAAATCATCAAGTCTTGCTCTTACGCGTTAATTTATCTATGAGTTCTCAAATAAAACACGTTCTACGGATAAAATTTCATGAAGACTGCACTCTTATTCTTTTCATTTCGAGGATATAAATTCAGCTTTATTCGAGATCAAGCTATTCAAAGCTCTCAGCAGACTCTCTTCGCCATTTTCTCTATTTGAAGATTTGAAAAAAGTTCGATCAACGGTTTAATTATACGATAAGCTATTTGTAGTTATCGGATTGCAACTAATTCGGAGATCGAATCAGAGATTTACTGCTATTTTTAGTGTTAAATCACAGAGAATTGTACCAATTTATTTTAAATCAATAAAATATTGTTTAGTGCATCTTTTTTTGTGTTATTTATTACATACTCAAAATTTGTGTGTTACAAATTTGGCACGCCCAGTGGGACCCCTCTGCCTCTCATCTATTTCTCCAACATTATATTCAAAACTTTCATATTTAGAAATGGCTTCTAACAAAGTTCAGCTTGCGCAGACCAACAGGAACATGGGCAAAAACATTGCCGTTGTCTTATGCAATAACAACTCATCTACAGGACCAGTAACCGTAGTAAGACTAAGGTGACTAATGACTTTGCGAACAAAGCAGCTACAATGACTACCAACTCATCAAAAATGGTGCATGACAAGTTTGCAAGCATCACTACTCTCGCTTTGTGTGACATGAAGAAAAATAATAGAAAAGACCCCAAGAAGCTTGCTTCACTTATGGAAGACTTTTCTCGTGAAAGTCTCTCTCCACACCCATCTCACTCAATCTTAGATGCAAACTCAAGTAATGGACCGCGCTCGGGTTCGTCACCTACCAATCTAAGAACTCATTTTTGTCAAATCAATTAGAATCGTCTTATTTAGTGGCTATGTAGGTTTTGACTACCGGCCTGGCTTCTTTGGAAGAACAATTGGCAACCATGGCTCGTGCTATTGATAAGCTCTCAAAGACTATCAAAGAGAAAGATCTTGATATTGCCACACTCATGAACAAGCTAGAAATGTAAAATACTGAAGACGCAAGCCAAGGAAATTCACACACTTTCGATTTTACTCCACAAGTCTCACTAGCTACAAATGCAAGTCACACTGGAAAACAAGTTATGGTTGACGAGATCAATCACGTACATGTTACGAAACACATGATGGTTCAAAGTACGCAACTAGCTTCTATTGCTTCGCTATCTGTCCAATAACAACCCCATGACATGATAACAAATATAATCAGAGCATAGTATGGTGGGGATCCACAAAATAATCTCATGTAGTTGAAGCCTTACACAAAGCGAATTGATGGCATCAGGATGCTAGTTGGTTATAAACCTCCCAAGCTTATATAGTTTAACATAAAAGGGAACCCTAAGCAACATGTCGCCCATTTTGTTGAAACTTGTAACAATGCGGGGACAGATGGAGGTATGCTTATAAAGAAGTTTGTTCGATCGCCTAAAGGAAACACTTTTGATTGATTTACAGACCTACAGCCAGACTCAATTGACAATTGAGAACAAATGGAGCACAAATTCCTTAACAGTTTCTATAGCATGCGTCGCACTGTGAGCATGATGGAACTGACAAACATTAGGCAATGGAAGAATGAGCCTGTCGTGGACTACATCAACCGTTGGCGAGCCTTGAGTTTGGATTATAAAGATCGACTCTCTGATATCTCAATTGTAGAGATGTACATGCAGGGTATGCACTGGGAACTCCTCTACATTTTTCAAGGGATAAAATCACGTACGTTTGAGGAGTTGGCTATACGCGCGCATATGACATGGAGATTAACATAGCTAACCATGGAGGGAAGAACCATCATGTCCTTGAAAATTTAAATAACAAGAAAGATGCAAAGAAAGAGGACAAGCCCTTCAAAACTAGTGCCAAAGAGTGGTAGTAACCATAGCTCCAGTTAAATCTCAGTTAAAGACAAGAAGAAGGAAAGCAAGAAATAATCATATGTCCAAGAGAAGGAAAAATGACCCATTTTGAAGGAATTGCAGGAGAAAGAGTATCCCTTTTCTGACTCTGATGTACTAAGTATGCTAGAGGATTTCCTTGAGAAAAAAAGTCATTTAACTTCCTCAGAGCAAATGTCCTGAAGAAATGAGTCGAGTAAACGATCTAAAATGTTGTCATTACCACTGGATTGTTAGTCATCCAACTGAAAAATATTTTGTGTTAAAATTGCTGCTAATGGATCTAGCAATGAAGAATAAAATTCTTCTAGACATTGATGACACAGCAAACTCAAATCATGCTATAGCCATTATAGAGTCTCCAACCTGTTTCACCTTAAGCTCTAAAGTGAGGCCATGAAAACCTTCTGGTTCAATGTTGGGGGCAATCGAGAAAATCATTCAATTTGGCTCACTTAAACCTATGCCGATTTAGGTCCAGAGTGAAAACGTAAGCATCTACTATTGCGAAGAAAGTCGCCAAATTGCAAAAGATGATGAAGGATGGACTATTGTCGCACAAAAAGGGTTACGACGTAACAAACCTAAGACCCAACTCGGTCATCTAAGAAAAAATCAAGGAAAAGAAGATCATTTTCAATATGCTAGAAGAATTGAAACAAGAAGAAGAATGTGCATACAAGAACTAAATCATTTCATTTATTAATCTCAAATGGTATAAATAGAAAATAACAATAAATCTTCATTAAAAAAACTCACATCTAAGGTTGAGTCCTGATATCTGCGCGCTCCATCTCTAGCATGTGTCGTAGATTATTTGTCACCTGTATCTCTCCCCCAATGACAACTGGTGTTTGCTCAATGGTAAGTCATTCCCACTCATGCAAGAGACATCAATCTGTCTCTAGAATAGTTGGATTTCACCTATATCGATGGACGCCTTCAGTTGTGCTGCGCACACCTCGAACTCTTCTAGCTCCTTCCTTAGTTGGCCACACTTAGGTTTAATGTTTGCCAAGTCATATCGTAGAATTTGCACATACTCCATACCTTTGCCCTAAAGGGAAGACTCCTTGTGAATGCGACGATTAATATCGGCAAACGCACTGATTGTACTTCTAAGGTCATGGCTTTCTCTTACTAAGATTGTATTGAAACATACTCAGTAACACTGTTCATGTATGATTCAATGCGCCTTTGCAAATGAGAGTAGTTCACTCCTAAAAGTGTAAACTCCTTGTAAAGTTCTTCAAACTTCCCTTCCAATAAAGGAATTTTTTCTAGCGAAACCATATCCAATAAAGCACAAATGCTATCAGCCATCAAGGTAGCAGCTTGACAGCGTGCGCCACGGATCACGGCTTGTTGGTGCAACTGGACTGGGCTGTTGGCCCTTTTGAATTTGTCCCACTGGGGTGATGCATTATAGATGGGAAAAGAAGCCTGACGATGCCCACCACTAGCCTCCAAGCTGCGAACTGTGGACGTAACCTCAATTGCGTCAACATCATGACCATGTTTGATTGCCAAGTCACAACTGCTTGGCCCTTGGCTGGAGTCACTACTATTATGAAGCTCATTCGCACTCCTAAAACCATCTACAGTCGAAAGACTCCGTAGCTATAAAAAAATTGAAAAAAAAAAGAATGTGCATATGAATAAAAAAATAAGAGAAAAAAAATGATACTGAAAAATGGAGTTGGGTTGTGAGAATCATTACTTGCTTTCCCTTAAGTGTGAAAACTTGAGAAGAACTGGCAATGCCGTCAAAGAAGGTCTTGGCATGAATCTAATCTGTCAAAGGAACTACAAGATTAGCAGTTCTAGATATATCAGCAGGAACATGCTCCAACATCGATCACTATTATCCTAAGTACTCAGGCAATTCTCTCCATTAGTCGCCATCTTTGACTACAAAGGAAAACGAACATCTACCAACAAAAATAATAAGAAATTGAATGTACGATCATGAATGGCATATGAAATTGCAGTAACTTCTTGAGAAGCATGGTGAAAAGAAGTACTTGAATTACTTGATTTAGTTGTACACCTTCTAACTTCTGCACGATCATTCTTCGGAGAAAATGGACTCAACAAAACTTGGAAAAAGCTAAGGCAACAGGGATACAGGATTAACCCACCAAAGACTGACTTTGGATTCACATCAGTAGAACCTGTTTGTATCTCTGCCAAGAGGAAAGGGAATAAAGCAATTGCACAACACATTACAGTGAAAGAGGTGAAAGATGACAAAGGAAAATAGATTACTTATTGAGTCTCGGTATTTGATCACATTCAAACTCCTGCGCCTCGCACGTAAGTCTTCAATAGGCTAGACACTACAAATCTGGTAAACAAAGAGCCAACCTCCCGCTCAAGGAAATCAGCCTTTTCTTAGCTTAGGGATGCGGATGAACCACAAATGGATGAGAAGTGTAAGAGAATGCTCAAAGATCCCAAAATCAACTCCTCTAAAAAAGACGAAGAGACTTGAAGCTTGATCCCTTCTTGTATGAAGCAGGTCACAACACTGGATCTTAGTATTGAAAGTTCCCTTAAAGTAAAAAGGCGTACTATCATTCTAACTGGGCAAGCAAAGGGGGGAGTTAAGAACGAGGAAAAGAAAGCTGAACATACCACCTTTTATCACACAATGGTCGAAAAGGACTTAAGCTCATATATCCGAGCTGAACATACCACATTTTAGTAAAACAAGCCTGCAAACGTATTCGACAAGATCGCATTCCCAAGACGGAAGAAGAAGTCAACAAACTAATTGAAGTAGGGCTCATTCATGAAGTAAAATATCCGAGGTGAATTTCAAGTATGGTCCATGTGGTGAAGAAGAATGGGTAAATTCACGTATGTGTTGACTTTTGAAATTTAAATGACGTATGTCCCGAAGATGACTTTTCTCTTCCCATCATGTAATTGATGATTACTGCAATCACTGGCCACGAGGCACTAACTTTTATGGACGGATGCTCAGCATACAATCAAATACAAATGGTTCCAGAGGATGAAGAAGTTATTGTCTTTTGTACTATAAATGGTATATACTGCTACAAAATTATGCTTTTTGGTCTTAAGAATGTTGGTGACGATTACTAACGTGCAATGCAGAAAATTTTTGTTCATATGACTCACAAGAAATTTTTATTAAAAAAGAAAATTTCATTCGAATGGGATGAATTTGCAATGAGGAATTTGACACCTGTTGGCCTATTCACTTGTTTGCCTCTCCACCGAACAAACACTTCAGATGGACAAGCAACGTTGAAAAAATTGGGTTCATACCTCGCTACTCGAAGCTATATGAGATACAATGGCTACAGCTTGCAGGAATATATAGAAGGAGACTATCAAAAAACCCTAATCCTGCAAGTCCTTTTAAAAAAAAGGAAAAGAGGTATGTGCGACCTGTCTGATGGGTGTCCTTCTATAGGTGAGAATTTTCTAAAGGCAAAATTGCCAAAATTGAGATATTCAATTTTAGAAATAAAATCACCACAGTTCGTTGGGCCAATGATTTTTAACACTGTAAAAAAATAAAAAAAGAAAATTCATTCATCTCTCAGCAAAAGGAATTAACTCGTTTTCCATCAAAATCCACAATGTGCTACTGCTATCAAAGAAGGCCAAAAAATAAATAAATAAATAACAAAAAAAATCTCCAAACATGTCAAAGAAATTCCTTCTTCAAAGATTTTTATTATTATTTTAATAATGATGAGGAGGAGTCTTGTTTTGATCCATGGCTAAAGATCATGGCAAGTCCAATGATGGATATATACATACGTGGGGTAGCCAGCTGAATTCTCAACTGAAATTAAACTTCCAAGGATTGTCTGTGTTTCGTGCCACAACCATGGATAGCCCATTCTTTATATCTAACCTGAGAACTTAATCCATGTGGGAGGTGATATATATATATATAAGGGAGATCTCGTACTTACTAACCATGCGTAGCTGGAGTCCACGTGGAGTACAACGCGACACCATTGAGCCACCTTGTTATCACTTATAACCTCGAGCGTGAGTTCTCATACCTGGCTAGGGAGGGCCGAGCTCTAGAGGAACTGGTTGAGGTTTAAATAGAAGAATTTCAGAAGACTCGGGAAGGTGAGAGCTCGGCAGATAGAGCCAAGCGGCACACACCAGGGTGCCTCGTAAGTCGAGCCCAAGGACAGATGTGTAGTTATCTAGGCTCATGGTACGCTTACCAAGAGTTGGGGGAGTGTCAGTAGTAGTTTAACCAACCTTAAGGCTTAGAAATCTAGAAAGATTGACTTGGAAATCAAGAAAGATTGACTTGCCCCAAGTGGGCAAACTTTCATGGCAAAAAGAATGGGTCAACAAACATAAAAATATTATTATATTGATTAGTTACATTAGGTTCATTCAATCAAGGCAAAAACAGAGATGATGACACCACCTGCTCGGGACAGGTCGGGTCAAGCCAACCTAGCAGGTCGGGTATATTTTTCTCAATAAATAGCCAACAACCCAAAAGTCAAAGGTATACACTCTCATTTGAATGAAGCAAAAACTCTCTCTATTTGTAACGTCTTCACTCTCTCTAAACAAGTTCTAACCGGATCGTCGGAGGGTCCATCGATATAAGGACTGACAGACATCTCACCCATCTCTTGTGTAAGCAAGCATGGACAACACCTCGGATCAATCTAACCAGTGTGGACGAGACACGTAGATTCCAATCTAATTCCTCTATAATATATATATATATATAAGAGCCAACCATGGTAGTACCAGTATGCCAAGTCAATCAAAATACTTTAAGCCTCACCTTTGAAGCTAGCAAGCAAACATACAACTCGAGTTTTGAAGTGGGGATAATTTGTAGACACAAAAATTTAAACACGGTATAATTACCGTTTAATTGATCGTGATTAATAATTTTTTATGATTAATAAATGATAAAATTAAAAAAAAAGTGGGTCCGCATTAAATTATTAGACTTGACCCTTTTTAAAATATGAATTTTTATCTATACTCAAAAAAAGATTACTCAACCTATTAATTTGGCATAAAAAAAATGGGTCCACAACACCATGTGTCAAAGTCAAATTCAAAATATGAGAGAGAGAATATAAATTCAAATTTGATTTTATCTCTATAAAAAGAATATTCATTTTCTCACGTTCAGGAAATTAAATCAATTAAATCAAATAATTTAAAATTAAGGAATTTCCAAATTTAATATCTCATTTTGAGCCTATAAATAGAGTCTCACATTCATTTAGAGAGGACCTTTGACGAGGAGAATTCTCAAGAGCTCTTCAAAGTTTTTTCTCTACCTGAAATTCTGCCCAAGCCATCTTCAAAGTTCTCGTGGAAGATCATCAAGTCATGTACTTACGCGTTAATTTGTCTATGAGTTCTTAAATCAAGCACACTTTATGAATAAAATTTCACGAAGACCGCACTTTTAATCTCTTCATTTCAAGGAGATAAATTCAACTTTGTTCAAAATCACGCTATTCAAAGCCCTCGGCAGGCTCTCTTCGTCATCTTCTTTATTTGAATATTTGAAGAAAGTTCAACCAACGGTTCAATTCTACGATAAGCTATTTCTAGATGTCGTACTGCAACTATTTCAAATATCGAATCAGAAGTTCACTGTTATTTTTAGTGTTAAATCACAGAGAATTGTACTCATTTATTTTAAATCAATAAAATATTATTTTGTGTATCTTTTTTCGTGTTACAATAATATTGCTGAATTAATTCAAATGTTTAAATATTATTCTCTAGGTATTAGATTACCACATTTGATTCCTAGTAATTACATTCTTATTCATGTTACAGACTTTTGGATTGAACTCTATACTAAAAGTTAACTATTAAGGTGAGAGTGTCTACATATTTATATATTATACATTACTTTTGTATTTAGGATCGGAGTGCTAGGGATGGATAGTGTGATCCCTGACCTATACACGAAAGTATTGCTGAGTGAACATATTTTTTTTATTGGTAAATACTCACATATTCATAACTCTCACACATTGTACTTAGTAATATTTAAACTTTCAATATTCTATTTGGAAAGGTAACACTTATATCATTGGGTCAAAGGCCACTTGGATGCTGAGTGAACATGTTACGTATGAATAAGGATCTAAAATGAAATTTCACATCGTCTAAATACAAAAAAAAAAAATGCAATATTAAAACATGAGATTGTGTATCAGCTTATTCTTTTTGATTCCCATCACCCTAGCAGAAGGGTGATCCTTTAATCAATGGGAATTGAATTGGCTGGAGGTGGGCGGTGATGACAAGGTTGGAGATGGATATTGTATGGAACGCTGAAACGGTGGTATGACTGTTGTGTATATATATATATAGGTTGTAATGAAAGTGGGAAAAAGAAATGTCTTTTTTATTTGGGAAATGTGCTATCCCATATGAAAAGAATACAGAACTTTTCTTGTGAATATAAATGAAAACATTTTAGATAAATTAAATTTAATAAGTAATAAAAGAGATATGATCTTACGCGCTACGCACTGGAGCATGAGTGGCGCAGGCCAAGGGCGCAAAGTGGCGTATTGTTGGCTTTTTAGTAGCGCGTGTGATTGAGTTTAATTAGTGGTGTACTTTTATTTGGTACTAGTGAGAAGCACTAGATCGATACCCATGTCGAAAACGATTTTAACTGCCATCAAAAAATGTGCAATCTTTTGAAAAAGTGTAACTTTAATTGTGTGTTTAGCATTTTATAAATATAGGACCAATTTTTAGAATTTACTTACTTTTCATTCCCTAATTCATCTTTCTCTTTGTTTAAGTAAATTGAGAAATTTTGAAATTTCTTCAGAATTGCTATATGTTGAATCGAAGATTTTGTTGTATCATGAATACGATTTGCTAAGAACTCTATAGCAAACTCGATTTGAGTAAGGACAAATTTTGTCTTTAAGAAAGCAATAATTCGCGTATCAAAATCTTATTTAATTACTGTTTTTCTTCTTCTATCATACTTATTTTTTCAACAATGACAATAAAAAGCATGCAAAAAAGTTTTTAAAGAAGGCAAAATTACTTCAAACAATAAAAAAAAGTAAGGAGGGGTATCTTAAGTTAATTATTATTTTTTGTTTAAGAATCTAATGTACAATAGCATCTTTATGAGAAATCTTTCATCAATTTTTACTTCTTGTTTTATAAAACAAAATAAAAAATACTACAAGCTAATAACTATTTGCAAAAATATCACTAAAAATGATCTTAAATGTACCTAAACACCATGAGTTCAATATATATATAATCTAATTACTTGTGAATTTCATACATATATCAATAGTTAAAATTATTTTTTATAATATTTAGGTATATATAGTATTATTGGGGAAAAAATACTCTTCATATTCCTCCTCACTGGGGAAAAAAAGAAAATCTATGCAGGCATGTATCATTCTCACTTTTTGCCTTTGTATAAAAAAAATTAAAATAAAAACTAAAATGAATGTGTAATTGAAGGAATCTAGCTATATATCAATGTTTGAAAAATCTGATCGTTGAGCAAATTAGAAAAGAAAAAGAGTGAATGGGTTGCCAATTCAACTGAAATCGAACCATGACGCTATAATTACATCATTAATAATTTTAAAATTATAAATATTAAACAAAAATAATATATATGTCACAATCCAAATAAAAAAATAAGAATATCTTATATTTAAGCATGATTCTAATTAAATAATTAAAATTTTTAATAAAAATAATTAAAATTTAAAACATTCTTGATCCTCAAGTTAAAATAAAATAAGCACAAGTGACACATAATAAAACATACACCAAGTAAAAGCATAAAATATTAGAGTTTACTATATCACAATCATTCCAAAAAAATTAATAAATATTTTTTCTTTGCTTAAATCGTTGAAAGACCATAAATAAGTCAATTATTTTCATCCTCATTTCCATTGTTAATAGTGTCCGAAATATTTAATTCTTCATTAATATTCACATCAACAAAAGATCCAAAATCGATATCATTTTCAATAACTTTTAAGTTTTTAAGTTGAAAAAATCAAAAAATTAAAATTTTAGTTAAAATTTTAAACTCGAAACCGCTTCTACTGAGTCACCTGTTCAACCGTAATTTTCACTGATTTTCATTAAAAATAATGATTTTCATATCTGACGGGGTTAATGGATTAATCCAAACCGTTAGTCAAATCGGTGACTGGTTCAACAAGTCGATTCGGTTCGGTCTGTTTTCAAAACATTGTTATAGATGTTAGATTTTTCTTTAATTTCACCAATTGGCAATTTAAAGTAATCTCTCTCTCTCTCTCTCTATCTATCTATCTATCTATCTATATATATATATATATATATATATATCTTGATTCTTGAGTATATATAGAAGAAATCAAAAGTGGTAAAAGTTAAAGAAAGCGAGACCTGAGATTCCAATATCGTAGCCGTAGAGGAGTCCTCCCATGGCGGCCACCATGCAAGATACCACAACAAATGACGTCGTCCTGCCATTGTACTCTCTCCCTTCCTCACTTGCAATTGATATTCCCACTGCCATGGATTAATTGTGTCAAGCTCTATCCCTCGCTCTTTTGTATGAAAAACACACACACACACACACACACACACACACACACACGAGAGAAAGAAACTTCGAAGTTGTGAAAGAAAAAAAAATTTTAGTTACTCACGGAGTATTGTGCGATGTGCGATATTACTTAGGTAGTACTTCTAACAAATACTAATATTTAATACACTTTACAGTGGGTTATTATTTTTTTCTCTCTCTCTATTTAATCGTTAGGTGTGTATTTTATATTTTACGAATTCATATAATTAAAATTTTATAATTATTTGGCAGTTAGAATTTTAAAATTTATCTATAAATATGTACTATATAATTCTAGTAAGTTTTTGTGCAGATGTAATGAGGGACCAAAAAAATACCAAGGGCATAAAAGTAACCATTGAGCGAAGAAACGATATTTGTTTTAAGACTCGGATTGCGAGTTTTAATTTTTGAGTATTTTTTGATCTCGTGATTGTACACTCTACGATTTTAATAGATTATCTCTTTCATCTGTGGATTTAAGCAAGTTGTACCAAACTACGTAAATTTTTGTATAATTTTTTTTGTGTGCTTAAATGTACTTCCATTTGCATTGATTAGTGAATAACTTTCAACACTAATTAAGGTGAATTGACATTGTTCTACCTAAATTTTGTACTATTACATAATTGAGAGAAAATATTGTATAAATAATTTTATATATTATTTCAGCACTACCAAACAATTACTGGTGCAAATATAATAGACTCACGTCAGTACAAGTTGACTACTAGCTTAGATATCAACATCAATAAGGGTGTTATGAGATATAAATGAAGTTTGACAATATATTTGGACTTTTTTAACTTTTAAGGACCATGTCCATGTGGTTAATAATTCTGTTGGAAAAAGTTTGTAGTCTTGAAGGCTTTGCTATCGCCAAGTCTGACTTAGTCTAGCTAGCTACTAACGTCTTCTAATTTTTTTTTAGGTTACGTGTTGAATTATCATGAGTAGAAGGTTGGGTGATTCTCTTTAAATTTAGGATAGTGTTTTTTTGTTTGGGGGGCTAGGAGTGCACAATTAAATGAAGAAATAGGTAATTTAGGTTGATTTGAATATAATTGTATAGTTCGGACCAATTAAGAATTTAAAAAATTAGTGAACAGTCTATTTTATAAATCGTTTACTATTTTTCATCCAGTATAAGATTTTTTAACAAGTAAGATCTATCCGTATATAAATTTTAACGCATAAAGTTCTTTTAAAACAAAAATAATCTAGAGCAGATAAATTTATCTATGTCTTTTCAAAATATGTATAAAGAACACAGATAAATTTATCTATCTTCTATTGAAAGTACATGTAAAGAATATAAATAAATTTATCTATCTTACTAAAATCACGTATAAAAAACAGAGATAAATTTATCTGCTTGCATTATCTGTGTTTATATGCAAATAAATAAATTTATCTGTATGCATAAAATATGCATACAGATAAATTTATCTGTTTAAATTATTTGTGTTTGAATTATTTGTGTTCATATGCCTAACAGATAAATTTATCTATTTGCATATTAAAAAGATGAATATCAGACAGATACATTTATTTATTTATTATGCAAAACAGATAAATTTATCTATTTGGAGGGTATTTTCGAAAGAAATCGCATATTGAACCTTGCGCATTAAAATTTTTATTAATAGACCTTGCGCGTTAAAATTTATTTATTTTTACTTTTGGCTGAAAGCCCCTTAAAAATTATATAGTTTGATCCCAAGTCTTATAAATAGAGAACCATTTAAAACGGTCCACTTCTCAATTAAAAAAATTCATGCTTCATTTGCACGACACAAACCATTTTATAAAAATAATGGTACAAGTGGATATGGTAGTTTTAGAATTGGTGGCAATGGCAACAACGGTAGCAGTATTCTCCAGACTTCTAGACCCCAGAACCCCAGCCCCAAGGACCCAGGGATCTCGGAATCGTAGACGCCCGGGACCTCGAACCTTAGAAACCCAAGAACCCTGAACCCCAAACCACCAAACCCTAAGAAACACAGACCCCAGAACCCCAAGGCCCTTGAAACCCTAAGACCCCTGGACTTGGGACCCCTAGAACCCTAGGACCCTTGGGACCCTAAACCCCTTGAACCCCAGGACCTTGGGACCTCGAGACCCCTAAAAACCCAGACCCCAGACCTCGGGACTCTTGAAACCTTGGAGACCCAAACCCTAGAAACCCGAGACCCTCATGACCTCAAACCCCTAGACCTCAAACTCCCACGACCCACGAAACTCAAACCCTGAGGAATCAAGAACTCGAATCCCCGAAACCTAGAATCTCGACCATCTGAATCCTAAACTGGCGGTGCTAGTGGTATAATGGTAGTACTGGCGGTAGTGACGATGGTGCGATGGTAAGAGTAAAAAATAATTTATGCTATAAAAAAATGAGAAATGTTTTCTACCAAAATTAACTTATATTTCATTAACTTGGAAAATATTTTTCGTTAACTTTTAATTTTTATCGTACCAAACATCAGAAAATATAAAAAATATTTTCTGTCAAAACAAACGAAGTCTTAATTGGAGAAAAATTGTTGTCTTGAAGGCTTAAATGGGTAATTTAGGTATATTTGAATAAGATTTTATAGTTCAGACCGATTAAAAATTACATGACTTGGCAGTAACCACGACTAAACCATCTTTACAAACGGGTTTTGGTCCAGTTTAATTACCTGAATAGTGCGAATGTGGTTAAAAATCTAAAACTATTACTAAGGAAATGATTATTGTTTTTTTGACGGAATCAGACCAATCCGAACTTTGTGCCTTGTTACTTGTGGCCAAAAAGAAAAAAAACTTTGCTATCAACCACATATTATGGTTATGTTTGGGATAATGATTTCTTTGCTTATTTTATTTTGTTGATTTTTATTATTAGTAATTTTTCTTATAGTCAGAGACTCCTCTCATTGAGGCTTTATATTGCCTATTTTCATTTCTTGTTACTTTTAAAAACATTTTAATTAATTTTTTTTTATTTTTTTTATTTCTCTCATCAAGAAGGTTGAAATTTTTTTTATAAAAAAATAGATGAAAGATGAGAAAATGAAAAAAAAATTAATCCAACCACAGGATAATTCTATTGGTTACTTAGGCTATATTTGTTTTAATGAAAAATATTTTTTACAAAATAATTTTTTCATTTTTTTGGTATTTGGTACAACGAAAATTAAAAATTAACGAAAAATATTTTTTAAGTTAATAGAAAATAAGTTAATTTTGATGAAAAATATTTTTTACGTTTATATAGCATAAAATATTTTTGCCATTACTATCACACCACTACCACCACTGCCAGCACTACCGGCTAAGGATTCAGAGGGTCGAGAGTTTAGAGTTTAGGAGGCTAGGTTCTCAGGTTCCTTGGGGTCCGAGTTCCCAAGGTCCTGGAAGTTCGGGGGTTTCGGGTGTCCCGGGAGTCTTAGGTTCCCATGGTTTGGGGCTTCGAAGTTTTGAGGGTCCTGAGGGTCTTGGGGGTCTTAGGGTCTCAGGCTTCCGGAGTCCTGGTAGTCTTAGGGTCCTAGGGGTCCCAAGAGTCCTAGAGGTCCGGGGGACCTAGGGATCATGGGTCTAGGTTTTCGGCGTCACAGGTCCTAAGGTCCTAAGATTTCAAGGGTCTATGGGTCCGAGTTTTCGAGATCTTGGGAGTTCCGGGGTTCCTAGGGGTTTTGGCGCCATGTGTCCTAGGGTCCCAATAGTCCCGGGTTTCTAGGATTTGGGGCATTGGAGTCTTAGGGTATTGGGTCTCAAGGTCCTAGTGGTCATAGGGGTCTTGGGGTTCCAAGGTCCCGAGGGTTCCATGGGACCCGGGGTCCTTAGCTTTAGGGTCATGGGTTCTCGGAGGTCCTAAGGTCCCGAGGTCCTTGGGGTCTATGGGTTCGGGGTCTCAAGGGTCCGAAAGTTCAATAGGGGTGTGGGTTCTAGGGGCCATTGCCACCACCGGCGCTGTTACCACCTATTTTAATACTATCACATTTATCGACACCATCATTTTCAAAGTTTCATCCAAACACAAAAAATGTCTTCTGAAAAATTAATTTTTTAAAATTTATTTTATAAAAATATTTTTCGTCAAAACAAACGAAGTCTTAAAATTATAGACTTCAAATACCCAACAAGTTGAAGGTGTTTGCTTGAAAAAGCATGTCTAAACATTTTATCAGATAAGGGGAATTTGATACATTATAGAGTTATCTTCCTCATGTGGCGTGCCACATTTTTTACAAAGAATTTCTCAATTATTTATTCATGAGACCCATCAAGTAAACACGATTCTTTTTTTTGGTCGAGACAACATAAATTGAGTATAAAACTAAGGGTTTAATTATATATATTTGGTCCATCTTTTTTTCTTAGTAGTCAATAGTCTTATTATTAATGTAAGGTCCTTTTAGGAAAAAAATAATTATTAAATACAAGAGAGGAAGAATATACAAAATAATCAAAAGCACATAACATAAAGAAAGTTAAAGTATCTAGGACTATGAACAGTCTGAACCAGAATCTGAATTATTATCCTTAGGAGCACGATCGCCCCTCCTATTTATAACCATCTGATGGAGTTATTACGATTAGTATGAGACTCCTAAGAGATATAATCAAATCGTGAAAGGTAATTTCGGGAAATCAAGAAATCATATCCAAATACTTCGAGTATTATCCAAATAAACAGAATCATGTTATACTCCAGTTTGACTAGGTCAGCCAATGGGTATCTAGTGCAGACCCGACCCATTCGAGTCAAGCATCCAACCCACTCGGATCAAGTGACTCAAGGGTCACTCGAATAACTCAAGTAGGAGAATCTTAGGGGTAGCCCATGGTGTGACAGATTCTTTTCTTAGCCACCAAATTACATATCTCCCAACGTCTCATCCAAAATTGTAGTGCCATTGTCTTCATTTGTCTCTCGGACATTCTTATGATTCTTAGAGGAATCTATAATCATATAGTTTGTATTATATTTTAGCTATTTTGTCTATGCTAAGCCACATAGTTTGTACTATTGTCACGCTTCCCGAACTTGAGGCATGTGAACCCTACGTGACAACCCAATATTTTAGAACGAGTAATAAAAAACCTTTTTTATAAAATTCAGTTAACGGCCAGAACCTCTTATTGAAGGAAAACGTTTGAACTTAGATTGTTTTAAAAGATGATACTTTCCAAAACTTTAAGATTTTTCTAGTTGTAAATCTAAAAAATTTCGACAAATTTTTTTTTACTTTTCGGATAATTTCATTTTATTCATTAACCTGCATCAAAGCAGACATAATAATATATTCAGGCACAGTTTGGATCTCAACATTCAATCATAGTTCTAAGCTAATCATCTTCATCCAAAAGAATTAAACTATATGAGATTTTAATAAGTAGTGATGCATCCTTCATCTCTATCTAAACATGTTTAGTAGATCAAATCACATGATACTAAGTATCCTCCATTTTTCCACTATAAGTTCACACAATCATTCTTATAATTTAAAAAATATGCTATACATTACATTGAATATCCAACAAAAAGAGTAAAATCTAAAAAATCACAAGTATTTTATTTTTCTTCAAAAACATCTGCCACCATATCGTACCATTCACTAAAGTATCTCCCTTTCGCTTGAATCTGAAAAACTTTTAATATAAACAATATGAGCCAAAATTTGCAGGATAAAAATTAAACATGGTATTATATATGATATATGAGGTGTAAGTGAATGTCAAATGTAAGAAAAAGGCTCATATTCTCATAAACGAATTATTAGTTCATTCATCTTTTGAGTTTTGAATCAAGCAATTCGAATAACTTGCCCTCCTTACATTTTATATTATCTTTTGAATTTCTGTTTCAATATCAAGATTTCGAAGTATCTTCAATTTTTTTTTATATTATTCTCATCTATTTCAATTTCATTATTCCTTCCTTATTTAAGTTCGTTCATTTTATTCATTAAGTTCTGAATTGACCCCGGATGCAGTTTATAGAGTTCTGTGACTATTACCGCCCATTCGGCTACGCAAAGCCTGAAGGATAATAGCCGCTCTATAACTCACAACGGAAAACATTCCTTTTCGGTTTCTCACAGGAACACCGATGGGTAAGCAACCCGTGCACACTTTTTCGGAGACTAACCCGATGGGTAGAGCATCCTATTTTTTGTATTTTCGATCTTTCACCACGGAACCAATCAAGCCCAACTTATTCCACATCCAATCGTCGGTTCCCAATTCAGGTTAACTATCTCATTCTCATTCACGGATGTAATCATGATTTCTTTTTAGCTCATCTAATCAAACATACAACATTTTCTCATCATTTATGTATAAACAATTTGTATTTCAAACTCCAATGTCCATCCACTTTAAGTTCCACAATTTAAACTTTAAACTTAACCACTTATTGGTAGTTCATTAATTTTGAATTAAGAATCCAAGCATCACCCAATTAAACCTTTGATTTATTTAATTCTTGTTACATTAATTCAAGAACTCATCCATGGGGGTAAACTTTCCATATCATCCAATTACATTCCTTTTAAACCATGATTAAACATAGTGTTAATCAATTCATATATAACAACTCACAATGCAATTTAACCTCAATTCATTATATAACAAATTCATCAATCCGGCTACATCCATGATCCAACAATCCACAAGTTTTAACTAAATCAACTAACATTTGTTGTAGATTACTCAACTAACACTTTACATGAGTCAATTAATATTTATACATATGAAGTACTCAATTAACACTTTGCATTAGTCAATTATCTCATAAAATTCCCAATTTCCATGAAATCGATACATTTACCTTAAACCAACTAAAGACTAAATCATTAATTCTTGAGTTAAAGTATAGTTCTTTACTCATTACGCCATATACAAGCAAATTAAATCAATTTAATTAGTAGTATTGAGTTCCAATTTCCAAATACAAAATAATTATTGCTATGTATTCAAGCTAACAACCATTAATTAGTTAGATTTAGCTAATTTCATCAAAGATTTAGGGTTTCATGTAAATTCAAATTAATCAACACAAATCAACTCACAATATCAAATTTAATCCAAATCCTACTTTGTGTAGCTTCCAAGCTTCAAAATTCACCCAATCCCGCCACCTAGGGTTTTCGGCAACTTGGGATTTGCCCCCTTGAAGCTTCAAATCGAGAGCCTTGCCATGTGGCCTTTAATCTCACCCTTGTAGCCTCCAATTTGTTGTCCAAGAATCGAAGAAGACACAACGAATCAGAGGAGAGGAGAGAAAATTCTGGCGGAAAAAAAACAGGGGTTCGCCGCCGAGAATTAATGTTGAAATTTTAGGTTTCAATTTGTTGGTTCTACGCATTAGTCCATCGATCCTTGAAGCAAATGAAGAATTAATACAGGAATCAACCCATATAACCCAAAAACGTGGACAGAAATTGAAGGAGGAGGAGCCGCGGAGGAAGAACGGCGCGGAAGACGCGCAGTGGAGAAGAACAGTGAGGGAGAGCTTCCACCGAGAGAGTTTGTGAAGAAAATAATTGGGTTTCTTGGGCCTCGTTTGGTTTATGCTTATTTAGTTTCTAGTTTTTTTTTATTCTATATTTTTCTAGCATTCTCTCACGTAATTCACACACGTACTTTTATTCCATTTTATTAATTTATATCTTTTATTCAATATTTCCAATTTAATTTAGTTCCTAACTTGAAAATTTTTATTATGATTTTCGAGTGTTCATGAAATTTGTCGTAAGTGAATCTCCCGGTGTCTTAGCACGCCACATCTGCGCACAACATGCAAAAATTATCATACTAAGTCAGTTCTAATAATTTAATTATATTAAAATAATTAAATTATAAATTTAATACGTACTGAATTTTTATAGACTTCAATGGTGGAGCTAATACGCGCACGAGAGTACGTGATCCCTCTCACTTTTTTTGTATGTACATATATAAACAAAATAAAATCATGTATTTAGACTCATAAAATTTATTTAGTGTTCCTCCTAAATATAGAATTATTCTATTATTTTTATTTTTTATAAAAATATTTGTAACCACGGGTCTTAAAATAATAAATTTTAAAAAATAATTTTTTAAAAATTTTTCCTAGGTTAGGATATTTATTCAATTTTTACACCTATAAATTTTATATATATGCTACTAGTCAGAAAACATTTAATACACAATAAAAAAAATTTGTTATTAGAATATCATATAAATGTTGTGATATTTCTTAAAAAAATTACAAAAATTGTTAAGATAATCAAATGTTACAAAACTTTTAAATAGACAAAAAACTTAAAATTAAGATAACAAATCAATTAAAAACGGTTGAGTTAACACTATAATATTTTAGTTAGTTTGATATATTTTGAATAATGATTAGTATCTATTTAAATATATAAGTTTTACTTACTCAAAATAAATAAATAAGTTTCTGCCTTAATTGTCACAAAAATTTGTAGAAGTATACATTACAAATTTTTTATATTTATTAATAGTTGTTTAAGTTTTAGCAATATTCTATTATTATTAGTTATAAAAATAATAATATTTTAAGTTAATTAGTGTCCATTCTAAACTAGATTCTTAACTCCACCGCTGTTCACAACTATGTCATTATAATTAGGTAGTCAGAATTATACTCACTATTTGTGTTGTCTTTATAATATGTATTACGGCCATATAATTACATAAACAGAGTTATATATAGTTATAATATGTACTACACTTCATAATATGTGTTATAAAATATCTTTATTCGTAGTCAAAATTACGTTACATAATCTAATTATATTTTCTCGTACCTCTACACAATAAGCAACGATATTAATTAATCGAGCTACGGGGAGTCCTAATTCCTTGAATGAGAATAGTGTCATATATCCTGAGCAATTTCAACATATGTTTGCATGCTTTGATCCGTCCATTATTTTGGCACCGTTCTCCTCCGATAATTGCTCCTGGTATGACTCTTCCTATTTCCTAATATATGTTTGTCTTAATTTTTTTTATAAAACATTTTCTTAAAATTGTTTTAAAAAGTTCATTAATTTGGCTTAAATTTACCTTTTTTTTACATCTTTTTACACTTATTTTTTTATAAGAAAATCAAAAATTCTAAAAAAAAATTAATTCAAATACAAGCTCATTATTGATTAGTTCGAGCTACTCTCCCATATGACACGTCAACAATATTTTATTTTACTTCAACTATTTACATTTAAAAATCACAAAAGCTTATTAACCAATAGCATGATACTAAGAACTATATTTTGTGGCTGGAAATTTTACGAACTCATTATGAATTGATTTTATGTTTCTTTCATGAGCCCTAATTCCGACCATAAAAGCTAGCAGAGCCATTATAATTGCATAAACATGCACCTTCTTGACATTTTATTTTTGTATTAAAACACGCACATAAAAAATAATTTTTTTTTTTTTAGTTTTTTGGTATAGACAAACGAATTTATTATTATTACTACTATTATTATAATAAATTTTTTTTTTAACCACTTTTAAGTTTCATACCAAGCAAAAACCTAATTGTAAGAGAAATAGATATCGAACATGTGGGCCATGAGTAGCCCTTGAGCATGGCGATTCCGAGTGATATGTCCATTCGTTATCAGCTTATCTACATATATGCTGACTAAAAGTATGCAAAAAGTGAGGCATCCTTCCAACCAAGAAAATAGAGATTTTTCGAAGTAGTTTTATTACTTGTGCATATGTCGAATACAAATTTAAACAAATCACTTGTGCATATGTCAAAAAAAAAATTACATAGATCACTCTTATATTTGAGAATCACTCTATGTAAAAGAGTTGCGTTCAGATAAGTGTTGAAATTTGTACACCTAGTATTTTGTTAAGAAGTAAGGTAAAAAAAAAAATTGTTTTGAATTATGTGATTTTGTAGATTTTAAAGTTACTTTGGATGGATTCTTGCTTATTTATTTTTATTAGAATGTTTAATAAGCCCCCACTTTTTGTTTTTAAGTTTGTTTGGTTCATTTCATTGGAGAGATTCAAAAAAATAATTTTTTTTTTTGTCAAAAGATATAAAAAAAAGTTTTAAAAAGACAAAAATAAACAAAATTCTTAACATTTTGCCCAAACAAAACACTTAGAATTAAGTTCTACTTCTTCTACTTTTTGTCATCGTAACACAAATTTCGCACTGCCATTAGAGGTGGCTAAGTAACAGAGTAATGATTTGAATGTGTCCTTATCTCAGTCTTGCTTATGCCATTTTGCTCACTTTTCATACTCTTCCCCCACAAATTTTTTCCAAAACCAATGTTCCCTCCACACCCTTCCATCTGCTCAATAGGGATTCCCTTTGTCTCCGGCAAAAACAAATAGACAAACCCAGTCATCACGGCGATCCATCCCCCAAAAAAGAAGAAAACTCCAGACTTGAAGTGGCAGAGCATGTCAAGAAAAGTTTGAGCACCAATGAAGATAAAGAGAAAGATCACCGCCACGAAAATACTTTGCCCCGCCGATCGTATTTCTAGTGGAAAAATCTCACTCGGTATCAACCATCCCAACGGACCCCATGAGCACCCGAATCCGACGACATACAAGCAAATCAATATCAAGATTACAATACCATACCCTTTGCTCAACCCTCCATGGTCCCCTAGCTCAGCTGCTAAAATGCCCCCAATTATTATTTGTGAGATCAACATTTGTATCCCTCCCGCTATAAAAAGAACTCTCCTGCCAAGTTTGTCGACAATCAACATTGATACGAAGATTGCACTCGTGCCCACAAGACCCGTCACAACTGCCGACATGAGCGAGGCACTTTCGCCTAACCCAATTGTCCGAAAAAGTACAGGGGCATAGAAGGAAATGACGTTGATTCCAGTAACTTGTTGAAAGAAAGAAATAGCTATTGCCATAACTAATTGAGGCCTGTATTTTCTTTGCGTAATTTTCCTGAACGGGTGGTGGGCGATGGTTTTGGAAACTTCGCTTGCTTTAATGAGATCGTCTAACTCTACCTGGACATCGTCAGTGCCTCTGATGCATTGAAGCATCAGCTTGGCCTTTTGGTGATCATTGCCGAGTTGAATTAGGCTGTTGGGTGTTTCTGGGAGGAAAAAGGCTCCTATAGTTAGGATTAAAGCGGGAACTGCAGCCATGGCAAGGGAGATTCTCCAACCCCATCCGCCTTTGATCTTCTCGGTGCCGTAGTTGATAAGGTTTGCTGAGAGAACTCCGATACCAGTACAGAACTGGAAGCCATTGGTGATTGCTCCTCTATGTTTAGGTGGAGCCATTTCAGATAGATATAATGGCACTGACTGCGAGCAAGGAGATCAACATTTCATGTTAAGTTGTTTGTTACCAAAATATATTCATACACCATATTATAAAACGAACATCTAATTTAGGTTTCGTTTCTTTATGCGTAAAATATTTTTATAAAAAGTATTCTAGTGTGAGTTGACACATGAAATATATTTTTAATATAAAAAAATTATTATTGAATTAAAACAAGATGATTTTCACAATAAAGTTATTTTGAAAATAAAGTTTTGCATCTAATTCTTTTCCTGAATTTGATACATGCACACATATATATCATCTGTGTGTTGAGAGTGTATCAAAGTGCCATTTCTATAACCCTAGCTTCCAAGCCGGGCTCTTTTACCCTAATAAGCTCTTTTTTAAATTTAATTAACGTAATAAGAATTTTTAAACTTTATTTCCAACCTATGTAAAAACGTGTTTAATAAAAAATATTTTTACTAAAGACACTTTAACTTTAACCTCCACACAATCTTGTAGAATGAAAAACGACGACATGAGAACATTTTTAACAAACACGTTTCTCATTCAGTGAAGGGGCTTTTTCTGAACACAATGCGATTCCAAGAGGTCTCGAATTGGAATTCATTCTTACTCTGAAATTTATTCCGTGACATGAGTGAGAATTGAGGAACCATTTTGGGGAGTGAGGGTACAAGGAAGTGCAAGAAACTCTATGGAGACTTGTGGAAATGCGAATCTCCATAAATGTTTATAATGAATGCATCGAGCAATAAGTTTGGTGCGCAACTTTGGAGGGATTGCGAAGAAGAATCGAAAACAGAGCAATCAACTTAAAAATGTACTTATTAAACACGTTTTCTGTGTAAAAAATTTTACACTTAAAGCATTTTGGCCAATCACATTTTCTGCATAAAGATTTAAAACGTTATTAGGAAAACCGTTTTCATTACAAAAATAATAAAACGTTTTTAGCAAAAACGCTTTATGTATTACGAAAAATTAAAACACGATTTACTTTTAAATATTTTTATTTCAAAACTATAAGTATTTTTCAAACATATTTGTAAAGAAAACGTGTTTGATAAACACGCTTTTACGTGTTAAGTGGTGAAGAAAAACTACAGTTCTGGATTGACTACTCGAGCGGTCATAGGTCCACTCGAGCAGGCTACCACGGTGGTAGTCTCGGGCTATGGACAACTCGAGCGATCAGTAGTCCGCTCAAGTGGGCTTGTATGCAGGAAGTTTCGGGCTAGTGCCCGCTCGAGCGGTCAGGGTTACGCTCGAGCGGATCCGTCGTGGAAAAGTTTTTAAGTACATCAGCCAGGGTTATGTTTTAACTCTAGAGGCTTGTTCTTTGTGTGAGTATTGTACGTTTTAGCCTAGAGAGACTGTGAGAAAGTCAAGAACAACATCTTTATTTGTAATCATCTAATCAATATAGTGAAGTGTGATCCCGTTGACGTAGGTACGCCTTGCTGAACCATGTAAATCTTGTGTGTGATCGTGTGACTACTTGTTTTCTTTTTTTTTTTTGTTATTATTCTGCAGTTTGTGCATTCGTGATTGATCTTGGACAGGATTAGTAATTGCGTTCTAATTCCTAACAACTGGTATTAGAGTTTGGTTCGAATGTTGATGAATATACATGACAGAAGAAGGAAGATCGACAGAAATTGCGAAGTTTGACGATTCGAACTTCGGATATTGGAGGATGTAAATAGAAGACTAACTGTATGGGAAGAAGCTACACTTGTCGCTCTTGGAATCCAAACCAAAGGGCATGAAGGATGAGGATTGGGTGTTGCTTGACATGTAAGTGCTGAGAGTTATTCGATTGACGTTGTCCCGGTCAGTGGCGCACAATGTGATCAAGGAGAAGACTACAACAGATACGATGGCGGCACTACCAAGCATGTACGAAGCGCCGTCGACAAACAATAAGGTACATTTTATGAAGAAACTATTCAATCTTAAGATGGCATTCAATCTTAAGAAACAATAAGGTATATCTTATGAAGAAACAATAAGGTACACCTGTTGCACAATATCTAAACGAATTTAATATCATTACACATCAGTTATCTTCAGTAGAGATTAATTTTGACGATGAAGTCGGGGCCTTGATTGTGTTGGTTTCGCTGCCAAACAGTTGGGAGGCTATGAGAATGGCAGTGAGCAACTCTGCTTGTAAGAATAAAATGAAGTATGACGATGTCAAGGACTTAATTTTGAGCGAAGAAGTTCGCAAAAGGGATTCAGGTGAGGTCTTAAATTCGGGGATGAATGTTGTACAGCTTTGAATGTTGAAGCACGGGGCAGAGGTAATGATAGGAATCAGAACAAGGGCTGGTCTAAGTCCAAAAGATGCAGAAGCAAGTCCAGGTCGGGACGACAGCCTAAATGCTAGGATTGTGGTAAGACTGACCACATTAAAAAGAACTATAGGGAGCAGAAGAAGAAGGCTGACGGTGAGTCAGCCAATATAGTGATAGAAAACATCCAGGATGCTTTATTCTTATCAGTGGATAGTCCGATTGATTCCTGGGTACTAGAGTTAGGAGCCTCAGAAAGGAGGTGAACTTAAAAGTAAATTGCAACCAAAGTCCAATTATGTTATTTTATTAGATATAGTGATGACGAGTTTAGCTATCGATTTTGGTATGATAAAAGTTGAAAGATCATCAAAAGTAGGAATGCGATGTTTAATAAACAATTGTTGTACAAAGACAAGTCAAAAGTTGAGACAGACAGTGCGTTGTCGGAGATGACAAAATTCGAGTTCATTGAATTGGATGACATTTCTGAGGGAGCCAAACAGAATGAGGATGAGAAAGACAAGGAGAACGTGAACCCACAGGTGGAACACAGTATACCACTAATAGTAGTCAAAAGGTAATCTAAAAGCATCAGACCACCACAGTAATTTTCACCGTCCCTGTTCTACATACTGATCACTGACAGTGGTGAAACAGAGAGTTATGTAGAAGCCTTGCATACCGAGTGTTCGATGAAGTGGGAGTTAGCGATGAAGGATAAGATAGATTCCTTGTCGACAAACCAGGCATGGGAGCTAGCAAGATTGCCAACTGGCAAGAAGGCACCGCACAACAAGTGGATCTACAGAGTGAAGGAAGAACATGATTGCAGCAGGCACTACAAGGCAAAATTAGTTATCAGGGGATTTCAACAGAAGGAAGGAATTGACTTTACTGAAATCTTCTCCCCGGTTGTGAAGTTAACGTCAATCAGAACAGTGCTGAGAATTGTTGCTACAAAGGATCTGTTTCTAGAGTAGTTGGATGTCAAGACTGCGTTTCTTCACGATGAGTTGGAAGAAGACATATACATGCGCCAGCTTGAGAGATTTGCAGTGAAAGGCAAGGAATACATGGTCTACAAATTAAAAAAGAGCTTATATGATTTGGAACAATCTCCAATGTAATGGTACAAGAAGTTTGATAGCTTCATATAAGGTACTGGGTTTACCAGGCTAGAGGCAAATCATTGTTGTTGTGTCAAGAGTTTTGATAGCTCATATATCATTCTGCTGTTATACGTAGATGATATGCTCGTTGTCGGGTCGTGCATCGAGCAGATTAACAAGCTAAAAAAGCGGCTATCAAAGCAATTTTCCATAAAAGATTTGGGAGCTGCCAAGCAAATTTTTGGAATGAGGATAGTTAAAGACAGAGCCGCATGGACTGTGAGAATATCCCAGGCAGAGTATGTGAAGAAGATACTAAGCAGGTTCAACATGGATAGTGCAAAACCTGTTAGTACGCCTTTAGCTAGCCATTTTAAACTAACAAATGATCAGTATCTGAAGACAGAACAGGAGTAGGAGCACATGAGTAAGGTCTCATATGCATCGGCTATTGGTAGCCTGATGTATGCTATGGTCTGTATCAGACCAGATATCGCACATGCAGTGGGAGTAGTTAGCAGATACATGAGCAAACCAGGGAAGCAGCATTGGTATGCTGTCAAATGGATTCTGAGATATTTGAAGGGGACTACAAATACGTCCTTATGTTTCACGATGACAGAGCTGAAGTTAAAGGGCTATGTGGATACTGACTTAGCCGGGGATATTGATAGTAAGAAGAGCAACACTGGATTTGTCGACACTTTGGGTGGCACAGTAGTGAGTTGGGTTTCAAAACTGCAAAAGATTGTAGTGCTTTTTACTATAGAGGCAGAGTATGTTACAGTGACAGAGGCTAAAAAAGAGATGGTGTGATTACAGGGTCTGATGGCTGAGTTGGGCAAGCAGATTGACATGGGTACACTTTTTAGTGACAGTCAAAGTGCCTTTTTTCTAACCAAAAACTGGGCATTCTACTCAAAGACGAAGCACATACAACTGCGGTATCACTTTATTCGCTATCTACTGGACAACGGTCAGTTGCATCTTGAGAAGATTAGCAGGGTAAAGAATCCAGCTGACATGTTGACGAAACGTGTCAACACTGATAAACTGAAATTGTGCTCGACTTTAGTTGGTCTTCAGGATTAGAAGACAGAAGATGGGTCACACACGGCTGTTTAAGTTTGATGGTTTATTCAAGGTAGTTAGTGTTGTATTGGGGTTCTCTCAGGGTTTGGAGTGGCTTTACTTCAAGTGTGAGAATTGTTGAATGGTGAAGAAAAACCATGGCCGCTTGAGTGGGCTAGCATGGTGGTTGTCTCGGGCTAGGGACAGCTTGAACAATTAGTAGTCCGCTCAAGCGGGCTTGTATGCAGGAAGTCTCGGGTTAGTGCCCGCTCGAGCAGTCAGGGGTCCGTTCGAGCGGACCTGTCGTGGAATAGTTTTTAAGTGCAGCAGCTAAGGTTATATTTTAACTCTAGAGGCTTGTTCGTTGTGTGAGTATTGTACATTTTAGCCTAGAAAGACTGTGAGAAAGTCAAGAACAACATCTCTCTTTGTAATTCTCCAATCAATATAGTGAAGTGTATTTCCATATATGTAGGCACGCCTTACCGAACCATGTAAATTTTGTGTGTGATCGTGTGATTACTTGTTTTCTTTCTTCTTCGTTATTATTTCGCAGTTTGTGCACTTGTGATTGATCTATGTCGGGATTAGTAATTGCGTTCTAATCTCCAATATTACATAGATTGGGAATAAAGTTCAAAAATTCTTATTTCGTTAATTAAATTTGAAAAGGAGCTTATTATGGTAAAAGAGCCTTCCAATACCACGATGATAGAAAAAGACTAGAGGTGACCATCCCAAGGGTTCTTGTCACAAGCTTTGTTCTTTCTCTTCACGCGGTTGACAGTTGATTGGTATTGATCACATTGACGCACAAATGTAAAATTTAAAGGTGAATACAATAGCTAAATACCTGGTTTGCAAAGCCAAGCCCAACACCAAGTAGGACGCGGCCAAATATTAGCATGTACACATTAAAAGCGGCACCGCCAAGGGCTGCCCCGGCGAGGAACGCAGCTCCTCCGACGAGGATTGATGGCTTGCGCCCAAAGGCTTTGGTGATTGATGAAGCAAAGAAGGTAGCAACAAGGCCAGCTATGTAGAGGGAGGAAGTGAATAAGGTTAACAACTGGCTGTTGAATTTGCAATAGTTGCTAATCTTGGTGTCTTCTTTCATCTTGGTGTACACCTCGGGAAAAAATTTCTCAAGAAATGGCTCCATAGAGGTCACTCCACCTTCACAATTTTACTTTGCACATTTCAATAAAATTGTTTCAAACTTTTCATCATAGCATTGCATTGTGTAATGCAATTTTTATGTACTGCATCAATTAATTTTAACAGTGACAACAATACAGTTCTTTGTTTAGACCCCATTTTCAACAATTGTAAGCATCATTTGACTTCATAAAAGAAAATAAAAAATACTAAAGAGTAAGCAAATAAAAAAATATCATAAAAAAGGATCGATGTACATTTAAGACCTATAATACTCGGTGAGTTTTGAAAATATATAC
>JAOTRH010000025.1:17892417-17915670 GCA_034768845.1 Heliamphora exappendiculata | reverse complement strand
GGCCACTGTTGTGTATCCCACCACCATTAGACCAAAAAAATGAACACGTTGAAGTGGAAGAACAAACGAACTACTCCTTTGCATGTGATGGACAACCCAACTCAATACGTGAGGAATCCTAGATTGTTAAGAGCTCGATGTGCAATGAGTCACAAAATTGGTGTCAGATATATAACTTTATTTTGCTGACAACACGTATTTTTACGATTCTTGTTGGTTAAAATGTGGAGAAACCAAACAGGTTATGATAAACAAAAAGGGAATTTCCCTAAATGAATATCAAGTATCTAATGTAAGAATTTCCACTAAATGAATATCAAGTATCAAATGTAAGAGATGGCCAAGCAGCTTTATACAGTCCTATGACACCTTAATAGTAAACCATTTGTTTTCTGACAACAGAATATAAATAAACTTACGTCGTCAATAACCAACAAAAATCCATGCCTTTTCCGAAGCTTCGCAAGCTCATTCATTGGCGCAAAGTCCCCATCCATACTGAACAAGCTGGTAAAACAACTGAAATAAGCCCCTGCCCCTTCAACTTCTAGACATATACAGATTTACACAATTACTCAGAAACACAATTAAAAGAGGGAAAAGGAAATAGGGATGTGAGTCATGACAACAAAATACATGTCATCCTTGCCAAAATGACATAATAACAAGAAATCCATATTAGGAAACATATCGTGAAGATAAGGGCACAGGATATCCCTCCCTATTAAAATGTATTTTAACACCTCGCGGTTCCAAGCCATAAAGTGTCACTCTTCTGGATCATATCAAGTGTATTATAAATTGAAGCAGAGACTGAATATAAGACCTATTAATATTATACTGAGGTTTGTACAATGAAGATATTTAAAACCCGTACATATGATGTATGGGTTTTAAATATTGAACTTAACAACAATCAGATCATTTACTCACTATTCTCATGTTCAACACGTTAGCTTCCAAAATAACGAATAAATGCCGCACTTAAGTCTTGCCTCATGTGTGCAACAGTGCAAGGGAGATAGAACATAGAAACAGCCTCCCGTCATGTCTCAGTTTTTCAAAGGCAATCAGCAAAAGAATATGTTCGATGAGAATATTAAGATTTATCCATACATATAAATGCGTAAAAGAAACTGCATAAACATGCAAACACCATTGAAATAAAAATAAAATAAAATAAACCAAAAAAAACAAAACAGCATCACAACTAATCGTTTTCTCTTCTGTGAAGACATGCAAAAATTCTAACATGTTAGTATTCTGTTCTATACAAGTTTTCCCATATTAACACCTAGAGTTCATTTATTTTATGAAAGGAGCTCACCAATTACAAACCTAAAGGAACAGGGATAATTTTGTTATGTAACCAACCATAAGTACATCACAGATCCTCATGCCTTGCCTTGGTCTTACTTTCCCTTGTCTTACTTTCAAGTTTCAACAGATATCTGAAAAGCCATTTTGAGTTCCCCAAATTAGCTTTGTTTGGCATTTCTAAAAAGTTAGTTTTTTGGCTAAAAAGTCATCTTTTAAGCTAGACTATTTGAGATATCTAAAAAACCCAATATTTTTTTTCGTTTCTTTTTTTGAGAAAAAGCCTATATATATCCCAAACACTCTAACATTTTTTAAAATGAAATAACTATAATACCCTCAATTAAAAAGTCAACTCTACTTCCAAAAACAAACAAAAAAAAGTCTTGTCAATATCTTAAATACAACAACTTAAAAGCAAAAAATAATGGCACATTAGGATTTTTATTTTTTACAAAAAGCCAAAATGGAAAAAGCTACCATAAAAAAATTATCCCAAGCAATCTCTCTTTTTTTTTCTTCCTCTTTTTTAAAAAAATTAAATAAATAAATAAATAAATAAATAATTAAATCTCTTAAAAGCCTAACTTTTTAAATATCCAAAGCAGTGGCTTATTTTTCTTAAAAATTTATTTTGTACTTGCACTTGTCACATATATGCAATGCATCGATAGGGGATATCTTTTTGTTGGCATGGGGCATTGTTCATTTCCTCTTTTTTGTCAAAGCATGTGTTAACCAGGGGAGGGGTGCAAATTGAAACTAAAAGAGAACACAATTTCAATCTTGAGTACTTGTTTTCGTTCTTTCTTATATTATATAATTTGTTTGCAACCAAAAGTTACCCGGAACTAATTGGTATTCAAAGCAACTACAATTCTTTGTTCTTTTCCATAAACAAATGTAAATTACCAGTAGCATAAAAGGAAGGCACAATCCCTGTTAAACTCAAAGCATATAAGAGAAATCTCAATCAGTTACAATAACACTGCTCGTCTAAATGAAGCATAAAAGAAACTAATATATAAAATTAAAAATTAAAAAATCAGCCTCAAGAATTCAACCAACCTATCAGTAACAACAACTTTTTGCCTCATTGTGCAACTTGATCTGTCAAAATACAAATTGCACATCCATGTGATGAAAGCAGGAGAGAAAAAATCCCTAAAGAGAGAGATGGAAGACTGAAAATAATAAATGAAATAGCCTACAGTAATGCATTAAGCTGAGACATGTCACAGTGTCTATAGACAAACACCTCCACGTGTCCTTGTCGTCCAGCAAGACGGATGCCATCTATTATGGAAGCATGGTTCAGAGCATCAGAAAATATGGCAATCCTCTCACCCTTCAAAGGTTTTCTTGCTGTGGCTAAAAGAGAACCAACATTTCCCAACGTAGTCATCAAAGCCATATTGGCTGAAAAGCCCGTAGGACAAAGAAGGCAATCCTATATACAAAATGGATAAGTTCCTTAGTAGACAATTGCATAAATATGTCATTTTAAGAACTATCATGGTCAAAACTTGGAAGGTAAAAGTATAAAAACTCCAAGGGATAACGAAACTAATCCTCTGCAGGTTCAATTAACCATTTTCCATCAAAATCAGTGTGTGATAATCATGGGACTGTGTTTTCGATATAGCATTTTAGTCTATTCCTCTTCTATGACTGAATTCATACCTTTTTCATCATAAATTGTGTGCCCTCTTGATGCAGCATGCTTAGCATTACAATTTCTGGACCAATTGGATGGGAGATAAAGGAAACATGGGCAAATTAAAAGTCCCGAGCTCGAAATCGTGGGCAAATTAGTAGGTTGATGGAAACCGATGTTCTGATCAGGATCCATCGCTTTGCCATGGATCTCAGTGAATTTGGGAAAAATCAATCGTTTGACCTGTCAAAAGGGCAATTTTGCCATTTTAGGAAAGTTATATTTTGTTAATAACTTTTTATGTAAAGTATATATTGTGATTCCGCCAACTCTTCAATGTGGTGTCTTAAATTATATGTTTCTATGTTTGGATCAAATCTTTCCATTTTTTGTAATTTTCATCTTATCTTTATTTTAGGCATGATTTATTGGAAGTTGTCGAGGCGGCTATTTCCTAAAGTCGTTAAGGTTTCTTTTCATTATAAATATCATTGTAAGCCTTTAGGACTGATTAGCTTTTGGTGATTAAAACAATTCTGGGAGTTATCTCTTTTTCCATTTCCTTTGGCATTCTTTTGAATCAACAAAGTTATTAAGGGCTCTTATTTTCGGTATTTGCTCCTAAATCAACGAACTCAAGTTCAAGTCCCTTTTTTTTTTCTTTTACACATTTCCGCCACATCACTTCTTCACCTAACCACACATTTGATAGAAATAATACTATTAGCAGCAGAAACCACTCACGGCAGTGAAATGGGGAGTCTGTATTGCCACTTGCTAAAACAAATGAAGGTTGCCAACTAATTTTAGAACAAATACCAGAATTCTATGAAAAATGAATGTAATCACAAGCATACATGGAGTCCTTAAATTTCCATTGCTCAGAGTTGGAATCCCAGATTAAAGACAGATTAGTTCCCTAACCCGTAATACAAAATAGTTTTTTAAAAAAAGGTATCTTCCAAACTAAGTAGTGGGTTCTAGAACCCAAATCCAGAAAACATCAAATCATATCAATTGTACTGATGAGCTTAAAAGCCGTGGTACACATATTATATGCAGCTAATGATCCAACAGCTTGATAAGGTTTCCCTCACACAGTAGATCATGCTTACACAACACAGTCCCTCTATTGTAATGTTCCTATATTTCAAACAAGAAAGCTTTAACCGCAAGAATATACAAATGATCCCAAATCCCAAAGAACAACAGATTTGAAATATTTTGAATACATAAAATAAAGCCATTACCTCTTTATTCTTCAAGTCTGCCAAGCATGACTCCAGGAGTCTATGGTAATTGGTATAACCACAGATCAAAGAAGATCCCCTCGGGCCCATTCCATGTGCCAGGGCAGCCTCAAATGGAAGATTGAAACAACATAGGCAAAAACATTCAATATATAAGTCATGCCAATAGAATACAATGATGATGACTAGTTAACATTTAACACACCTTTGCAGCAGCCTTTGAAACCATGGGATGTGAATTCAAGCCCAAGTAATCATTTCCAGAAAATAGAAGCAGCTTTCTGAACTTCTTATGAGAGCATGCCCCTGCTCCATTGTCAGCTTCTTGGTTTCCATATTCTGCATCATCTCCTACAACAGACGAGAGATAAAATGACAAATCCCTTGAAGAATACGCCATTTTATTTTTGTTCATTTTCCAAAGAGTTAAAAGAAAATGCCGCTCTTAGAGTCATAATAGTTGTTCTTCCCAACAGCTTTGATTACTAGGTTACCTGTGATAGCCCATCTCACATCGATGGGAGATAAAAAATAAGTCTGGTATATAATGAAACTTGTGAACTACTGCTAATAACTTGAGCTTAAAGATTTTGGCTGTATTGTTAGACTTTTTATTCAAGTTATTGAGTCGGTGATCTACTTGGATCGTTACAAATGGTATCAGAGTCAACCTTGATTCCCATCTAGAGCGTTGTGGATAGAGGAGTAGAGACTTCGGAGATGAGTAAATGCCCCGAGGTTATATACGTTGTGCACGCTAATAGGTTGTTATTCACATTCCAATCAGGCTGCTATCCACGTCCCAATTAGAGGAATAACTTGGGCCAGGCAACGAGAGCGCCGCTTATTTAAGTAGGAGATAGAAAATAAATATGATATATAATAAAATTTGTAGGTTACTACTAATAACTTGAATTTAAGTATTTTAGACTGAATTATTGTTAAGTTCTGTATTCAAGTTATTGGGTTACTAATTTACTTGGATGATTACATTATTACATTATCACAATGCGATGGATGAGTCGATGGTGAAATGTATAACCCAACAATTAGATATGAGTCGATAATGGGAATTGGAGTTAAAGAGAAACCGTACCAGAACTGGGGACATCTCGGACCCATCTCTGAAATGTGCTCTCTGCCAACTCTACTTCCACAGACGCCCTATCCCATTGCTGCAATCCGTCGAAAACCGCGAATTCGTCGGAATTTAAAGCATTCTTTTGCCCAATTTCAATGGGTTTCGGTTCTTCATCACTAGAGAGGTGAATGGGTCTGAGAGATCGAAGTAGTTTCAGAGATTCCAACTTCGAAAGCGCCTCTTCCACCCAGTGGTCCCATAAGCTCATCTCCATTCGTAAACAGAAATGAGATTATCAAACTGAGCTGAAGCTTAGTTCGTTCGCATTTGGCAGTCTGGTCGAGCTTTTTAAGGGAGACGGAAAGGGGTCGTGCTGCCATACCCAACGGCGGTTTTGGGGCGCCCCAAACTCTTTTCAACCGTTGGATGATAAATTTTAATTCCCAGCTAATCTCAGCCGTCCAAGGTAATCTCTTCACAGCCAGAGCATCCTCTCCCCCACGATCTGATCTGAGCCCTCCAAATTTGAACGAGACAACGTTTCTGTGCCGTTTCTCTCTCCCGCTCTCTGTGTTCTCTCTCTCGCTCTGTCTCGCTCTCTACCGCTCTCTCTTGCTCTCTCGCTCTCTGTCTCGTCTCTCTCCTGCTCTCTGTTCTCTCTGTCGTTCTCCGTGTCTCATCTCTCTCTGACGCTCCGTCTCTCCCTCTCTCGCGCTCTCAGCCTTCCTCTCTTGCGTTCTCTCCCACCAGACTCTGATTGGGGTTTTGCCGTGCGCTGCTCAACTCTTCGGTGAATCTCTCTCCGACAAGGCATGTTGTTCTATACCCTCTCTATGTTATTTAATTTATTAGTTAAGGTGTTCTCGTTATAAAAATGTGTGTATAAATGAAGTACATTAGAATTTATTAATATCTGCACCTTGGGCTTAATTGGTAAACAGGATACTTATATTGTTTTTATTTTATTTTATTTAAGTCGTTGAGTTGATAAAAAATTTTATTTAATAATTTATTTTATAATTTATGTGTTGCATAATATATTTACCTCGCTATGTTATAGCCTAACTTGTTGATTAAATTTTCATGATTACCATTTAATTTTGACTATGTTAACAAAGCAATTGATGATGCAACTATATTCTAAGTCTGAAAAAATAAATATTAATTAGCATGGTTAACTTAAAAAATAAATGCTAGCAACATTGGTAATATTAGAATTGTAAATGCACCTTTGCATAGCCTACTGAAAGTTGCCTTACATAGTGAACAGCCACATGCTGTCTTTTTATCCCACTAACTGCGTTATGATGCTGAGTAATTGCCAAAACGCTAGTAACCTCTATTTACTTGCTAGTGAAAGTGTTAAATTTTTATTAATCAACCTACCTTCAAAATCGTTGCACTACATTAAATTCTAATAGCTCCCAACAATTGCATACGTGAGTTGTTGATTGACTTAACTTCTTTTATTTTTAGTCTTTAGTACATGGTGTTTTGCTGTAGCTCTAACTACGCGCTCAACGTTGGTTGATTAGTGTATGAGGCCACTAAAATTTCTAACTGAGCTATACAAAAATATAAAATCGCATTCCTTTAATGCGCACTAGTTTTATCTATTCATAATTTGACGAACACTCTTCGATAGAAGAAAATAAGGAAATAACAAACTTAGGTCGCTACCTCATATAAGCAATAATAATTTTGTTTTTGTTTTTTTCTTTCTATGTGATGTACTGAACTATAACCTTACTTACGAATACATTTTGTTTGATCTCATTTTTGTATACAAAATTTTACGTCTAATACACGTTTCATAAAATGCTTCAACTAGAGAGTATGTTTATAATTTGCAACGGTTGCACCTGAAGATCTTAAGATTATTTGGTCTATACTTCCTTTGTGTTCCTTGCATAGTAGTATTTTGCAATTTGTGAAATTTTTTAAAATGGATGGTAAAGAAAAAAAGGCAAAAGGTTTTGATTTTCGACATGAAAAATCGTGAATTATTATTTTGGAATCTCGATGTAGGCTTAGTTTGATTTGATTTATTTTTTTTTAGCTTTGACTCTTACATAAAGTTCTTACTTCGACTATTCAAAAGTCGGAGAATTTACTCTGTTATTTGGAGAATTTATGATAAATTTTTTTTTGAGATTTTACTCTGTTGTTTGGACTATTCAAAATTATTTGTAAACCTGTTAAACAGTGATCATAATTTATACTCAGGCTTTCAACTTCCAATTATAGTCAAAATAATTTTATAATTACATTTTCGTGTCATTATAATTGGATCCATTTCAAACAACGCAACTTGGACTTTGTGTTTAAAGCCCTAAATCCATGTAGAACTTCTAGACTGAATGGAAGTTTCTTTTTCCTTTTTTTTGGTGGTAGAAGTCACTTGACTTATGATAAAAGTGGTATCACATGGCATTCAAGTGTCACATTTGTTGGTAGAATTGGTCATACTTAATGGTAAAAGTGGTCACATATAGCGGTAGAAACTCACTTGACATAGGACCAAAGTAGTACCACATAGCATCCAAGTGTCGCATTCAAGTGTCACATTTGTTGGTAGAATTGGTCATACTTAATGGTAAAAGTGGTCACATATAGCGGTAGAAACTCACTTGACATAGGACCAAAGTAGTACCACATAGCATCCAAGTGTCACATTTTGTTGTAGAATTGGTCATACTTAGTGGTATAAGTGGTCACACGTATTGGTAGAAACTCACTTGACTTATGACCAAAGTGGTAACACATGATATCCAAGTGTCACATTTTGTAGTAGAATTGGTCATACTTAATAGTAGAAGTGGTCACATGTAGTGGTAGAAACTCACTTAACCTATGACCAAAGTGGTAACACGTAGCATCCAAGTGTCACATTTTGTTGTAGAATTTGTCATACTTAGTAGTTAAAGTGGTCTCATAAAATAGTAGAAACTCACATTACCAATGGCCAAAGTGGTAAAAAAATGTCATCCAAGTGTCATATTTCGTAGTAGAAATGGTCATACATACTGGTAAAAGTAGTCATATATAGTGGTAGAAGTCACTTTAGCTATGACCAATGTGATACCACATGGCATCCAAGTATCACATTTTTTGGTAGAATTGGTCTTACATAGTGATAGAAGTGGTTATATTAGGTGGTAGAAGTCACTTGACCTATGATCAAAGTGGTATCACATGGTATCCAAGTGTCACATTTAGTGGTAGAAATTGTCATACTTAGTGGTAGAAGTGTTCACATGTAGTGGTAGAAACTCACTTGAACTATGACCAAAGTGGTAACACGTGACATCTAATTATCACATTTTGTGGTAGAATTGGTCATACTTGGTGGTAGAAGTGGTCACATGTAGTGATAAAAACTCACTTGACTTATGACCAAAGTGGTAACACATGGCATCCAAGTGTCACATTTCGTGGTAGAATTTATCATACACGGTGGTAGAGGTAGTCAGATTAGGTGGTAAAAGTCACTTGACCTACGACCAAAGTGGTACCACATTGCATACAAGTGTCATATTTAGTGGTAGAAATTGTCATACTTAGTGGTACAATTGGTCACATATAATAGTAGAAACTCACTTGACCAAGTACCAAAGTGGTAACACATGGCATCCAAGTGTCATATGTAGTGGTAGAAATGATCATACGTGGTGGTAGAAGTGGTCATATATAGTGGTAGAAACTCACTTGACCAATGACCAAAGTGGTAATACATGGCATCCAAGTTTCACATTTTGTGGTAGAATATGTCATACATGGTTATATAAATTGTCACATATGGTGGTAGAAATACACTTGACCTATGACCAAAGTGGTATCACATGGCATTCAAGTGTCACATTTTGTGGTAGAATTTGTCACACATAGTGGTAGAAGTGGCCATATTAAGTGGTAGAATTCACTTGACCTATGAACAAAGTGGTTACACAGAGCATCCAAGTGTCATCATATGTAGTGGTAGAACTCTTCATACTTATTGATATAAGTGGTAACATATAGTGTTAGAATCTCAATTGAACTATGACCAAAGTGGTAACGCGTGGCATTCAAGTGCCACATGTTGTAGTAAAATTTGTCATACAGAGTGGTATAAGTGGTCACATTAGGTGGTAGAAATACAGTTGACCTATGATATAAGTTTTACCACAGAGCTTTCAAATGTCACATCTAGGGGTTGAAATTGTCATATTTGGTGGTAGAAATATTCACATATAGTGGTAGAAACTCACTTGACCTATGACCAAAGTGGTAGCAAATATAGTACATTGGTCATAAATGGTGGTAGAAGTTATCATGTTGAGTGGTAGAAGTATTCACTTTGAATGGTAGAAACACACAACCTATGAAATAAGTGTTACCACATGGCATCCAAGTGTCACATTTTGTGGTCGAATTTGTCAATCTAAGCATTAGAAGTTGTCACATATCATTGTAGAAACACCATTGACCTATGACCAAAGTCTTACTTCATAGCATCTAAAGGTCACATTATGTGATAGAAGTTATCATATCTAGTGGTAGAAATAGTCAACTTTAGTGGCAATTATGATCAGATTGAGTGGTAGTTACCCAACTATTCTTACTCCAACCTTTGACTTACCACATTGCTTCCGTGGATCATATAGAGTGTAAAAGTCATCTACTCCAGTTGTAATTTTGGTCACATTGAGTAGTAGAAATACAATTGTCCTTACACCAATCTTTGACATACCACATCACTTCCAAAGATCACATGGAGTGGTAGAATTTCTTATGTCGAGTTGTAAGTTTTGTCACATTGAGTGGTAGAAACATAATTGTTCTTCCACCTTAGGTTTACCGCATTGTTTCCAAGGATCACATTGAGTGGTAAAAGTGTTTATAATTTGGTGTAGGTACAGTCACATTAACTAGGTACAGTCACATTATTGTGGTATAAGTTGTAATATTGAATCTAACCATTGGTCATATGTAGTGGTAAGAATTATGAGATTCAATGGTAGAAATGTTCATATATAGTGGTAAAAATGGTCATATGTACTGATAGAAGTTATATATCTTATTGAGTTTAACCATTGGTCATATGTAGTGGTAAGAATTATGAGATTCAATGGTAGAAATGTTTATATATACTGGTAAAAATGGTCATATGTACTAGTAGAAGTTATATATATTTAGTTTTGGCGAGAAAAATATAAAATCCATTGATCATATGTGGTGGTAAGAATTATGACATTCAATAGTAAAAGTGATCATATGTACTGATAAAATGGTATTATTTAATGGTAAAAGTTAGATGCATTATGTTTTTTGTGAAAAAAATATAGAAAATCACATTGGATTGTGTAAAATTATTTTTACTTTTTGTTTTACTATTATATATTTAATTCAATAGTGGAGATCTCTTGTTGGCCTAATCTAAGGATCTAAAATGATTGGGGCATGATGCCCCCAAACCAATTTTGGGTATTATAGAAAAGTATGAGGGAAAGAGGGAAGGAGACGTTTGTGTAACGTTAGAGATTTAGGTAGGTATGTAACTGAGTCCAATTTGGTAGGTGGGATTTGTCGTCCATAAATTTATTTGAATACTTGTTAAAATGTATATAAATTATTAAGCATTTTAAAAAAAATCTAAATAATAATTTAATTTAGTTATTTTTTAAAAAATTATCACCGAACTAATAGTTTCAATTTAGTTTTCTTTACATTAAAATTGATCGAAATTACTATTAGATCAAATCAAACTATCATAATAAAATCGATTTGGCTCGGTGCAAATTTGGCTGGGTGCAATTTAGTCAATTTGGATCTTTTATAGTTGTAGTAATTAATTACTAAACAATACTTAATTCAATCAATAATTATATTAAATTATACAACTTATCTAAATTTTATGCATTAAACTTTGTGATAATTATAAATAACTCTAAATCATAATAATTAAATAAAACAATAATTAAGTTCAAACTATCTAAAAATTTAAATTTTCGACACTCAATTGCCAATAATATGTATTTACATATAAGTTGGTCGATTTTGGTTTATTTTAGTTTAATATTTGTTGAACAGTTTTTGAATTGAAAATTAGTCCCTTTTAAAAAAAAATTCACGCGAACTAATTTATATTAAAAAAATGACCAAATTTATTGATTTGATTCGATCTCATCGGTTTATTCGGTTCAAGCAATTTTTTTATATTCCTAGGTTAAAGGTTGATTTGCAACCTAAGTTTTAAATTTTTTTATTAAAATATATATATAAACAACATAATACATTTGTACAAACTAAAAAAGTTGAAAATTTTAAAAGTTAAATCAAAACACTACATTTTAGGATAATTATATTCAAATACACATATCATTCTAAAAAATAATAATACACCTATTTGATCATTTATTTACTACTAATACTAATTATATATAATCGTTATAATTAATCAACTGTATAAAAAAGTAATATTTTCTATTTTTTTTTAAAAAAACTAACTTTTATTTAATTAATTAATTTTAAAATTTTTAATTTAAAAGTTGACTTATCAAACAACCTACATTGAATCTAAACTAGTTTTTAGTTAAAAATACAAAAATGCAAAAGAAATTACTTTTAATCTAGTTGTCAATTAAACTCTTAATTTTTTTTGCCTAAATTAAATTATTTAAAAATAGTTTATTTGGTGTAAGTTCTTGCTTTTTTAATCTTTTGTTAAGATGTTTAATATATATTTATTTTTTTAAACTATAGTGTTTGAAATATTATTTTTTATTTTTTTACTTTTTTAAGATTATAATTAACTTTTTATCACAAATATTATAATTATTTTATTTTAAAAACTAAATTATTTGATATGTAAATAGACCTTTTACTTTTAAAAAGTGGAGTAAAATAAGTAATTTTTTTAAAATATATATTAAAAAATACAACCTAAAATTTTGGTTTTAAACAAGAAAAATGACTTCTAAAGAGCCGAATAGGACCCGACTAGCCGCCCTTTTGAAGAATCCAAATTGAACTGCGACATCCCCACGGTTTATGGCCCTTAATAGTAAGCCTAGTGAAAAGCCATTTGCATATTTGGGTCCATTCACAAAAGTGCGAAGGCTTGTTTGGAACTTGAAAGATCAAAAAGGACATTAAAGGAAGACAATAATTTTTCGTAGGTTCCGTTTGTTTTAAAAGAAAATATGTTTTTATAATTGATTGTGACTTTAAAAATAATAAATACTAATAGTCATGGTAGTAAAGAATGACAATAGAACAGAAATAAAATCTAGCATTCCACCGTCTATTTAAATGGGATAGAGATAGAGATTAATATAAAAAAAAATATTAAATCGCGTGGTCAAATAGCCCTCGGATGCGATGATTAAAACCTTCATATCCTTGTACATGATTTTTTTATCTGTATATATTTGAATAATATTTTTTATTTTTTTATTTTATAAAAAATAAAATAAATAGAAATATGCATGTTTAGCCATATTGATTTTGTCGGTTTGATTTGGTCAAACACGTGTTAAGTGATTCCACTTAATAAGGACGAAAGTGAATGTAATTGGGAGCAATGTGGAGATAATGAGGAGTAATAATCCCATGAGCTTAAAAATAAACTAACTCCATGTTTCTATGCCAATTAGATAATATTAATTGGTTATAAATACCCATTGGGAGCTCTCAAAAAGATACAAAAATTCCACATCAAAAAGATTCTTCATTGGTGATAAAAATCCATTGCAACCTAAATACTATTTTTCTACACTACTCGTCACTCTGATTTACAAATTAATTTGGGTTTATACTCATCAAATCTAAAATAAAAATAATAAATTATTTTTTTTTAAAATATGACTGACTTCATTATAGTCTGTGCCGACATGGATATGTAAATAATCTATTCAAATAGGTGCAGCTATAATTATGAATGAATCTAAATATTTACTTAAAATAAAATAGTTAGATTTAAATGGTTTCCTCTTGGCACAAAATATGTAATTAGGAGATGTACCATATCTTGAATAGACCTAACCTATATAATAAAAGTTAATTTGAATGAGCAAAATTATGTTAAGTAATTTAAAATTAAATTTTTGCTTAACAAAGTCGGTAATTGTTGTATGTACATGGGCAATAATACTTATTGCGATGTACTGGGTATTGGAATTGTGAAGATAGTAATAAGTGAAGAAAAAAACCTCTACTTATCTGATGTACTTTTTGTACTTATTACGAGGTGTAATATTATTTTTGTCCCCTGTTTAGATGAAAAGAGGATTTGAAGTATGTTTTCGTTAAAATAAAACTCAATTGAAAAACTTGATAGAGTTCTTATGTGAGGCACTAAAATTGATGTATTGTATAGTTTAAATATTGCTTTTGTTGCTAATAATAATGCATTAGTTGCTCTTTTTGCTTACACCGATACGTGTGATGATTCTTTTTAACTAAGATGATAATATTTATTTGTACATAGATGATGCTTATACGTGCCATGTAAGGTTAGGTCATATTAATAAAAATAAAATAAAAAGAATAATTGGTGTGGGATTAATTCCAAATATGAATATCGATTTTATCACTTGTGAAGCTTGTATGTTTGGTAAAATGAATAGACTTTCTTTTTTTCCATAGATAAAGGTTCAATGAATTATTAACAATAATACACTTCGATGTTTTGAATCATTTGATTTATTATTCTCAATATATATAAATCACCTATATAAAAATTTAAATTAATTAAATATCGTTAAGTGTCTGATAAATAAAATTAGTATATTTTATTAATGATATTCTATTAGCATTTTTTATTTGTATAAATAATTTACACACTTGTGATAAATAAAATTAACGATTGGAATCAACAAAGTGGGTTTATTTTGGAGTCAGAATTAGCCTAATTGGTCTTGGTCCAGTCTATGCAAGGACTAGAGAAGAGTTGGAACTTTATTTTTTTTTTATATGCTTTAGATTTCTTGAGATAAATCCGGAAAAAATAAGATTTTTAATCAAAGTATGACAAAATCAAAAGTGATAAAAATAAATCATGAAGTATGTGAATAAGCCATATTTTTGCTTATTTTCATCTTCATTAACAAAAAAACTGTCTAGTGGATAAAAAAATGATTTTTTTGGTGAGATAATCCAAAAAATTAAAAAAATAATTAACAAAGGAAAAAATGAGAAGCCGATGCCAAAAAATGAGATAAATTTTTTGGCCACTTGTTTGTATTAACCCGTTTGGGATTAATTTTTAATTTTTAATTTTTTGCTCTTTTTTTTTTTTTTTTTTGTCTTTTATGAGTTTTCTAACTATCGTTTTTATTCTTTTTGGATTGTTTCTATATGGAGGCCACGTATTGTAGATTTCGATCACTTTAACTTATATCAATAAAAAAATTTATTAATCATGATTGATCCATCACGTTGTAATTTTAATATCTACAGTATAATAATTTTAACAAATGAATAAAAAAACTTATTAAAGATAGCATAAAAATAAATAAAATAAACAAATAAGTATTATCTCAAACGAGCTTGAAAAGTAATAAATAAATAAAAAGATAAATAAGGAAACAAAGTTCTATCATACATTAGTTTTTAATCACCACATTTAAAATTTATATTTTAATGAAACACCTTCTAAATCTTATAAAAGTGAGTAGATTTAAAATTTAAAATACACTAATTAAATAATTAAGTAATATAATATTAAAATAAGTCGTCAAAAAATAAATACAAAAGAGAGGTAGAAACTTGAGGATAAAATTAACTCTTAAGCCAAATGAGAATAATTGTTTTGGAATACATTTTGATTCTACTTCATTAAGAAATCAAAAGATTAATTTTTTCAAAATTCAAAATTATTTTCAAATATATCATTATTATTCTCAAGATTCTTTTCTCCATGAGTATTAAAAGTTTCATCCACTAATGAATGTTTTACCAATAAAATCTCATGCTTTGTCAAAAGAAAATTCATTATGATTTCTGTCACGCCTGCCAATATTCCATATGAAGACAAATAACTTGTCAATAGATTTCAAATATGCTCCATTGTGTTTTAAAGACAGATATGCCACGGTTGTTTGTTTGCTATAATCAACAGTAAAATCCGTTATCAGTTGTATTGTTCTTTCTCGGATGCGTTACAGTTTCTATATCAAAAATTATTCATCAATGGTAAAAATTAAAAGTCAAACAATATCTATAAATTATTGTGTATACTGTTTATTTTCTCGTTTTCAGTTGGTTTGGAGTCCGTAGTCATATGATTGTCTATATAAGGGACTAAAGACCCTTGTTGTTCTTCAGACTTAAGTTAGTAACTATTTCTCCTTTCTCTTTCATTCCTCTGTAATAATTTTCTCATACATTCTTCTAATATTGTGTAAATTTTTTTTAATATCAATATTATTGTGCTCTTTCTTATTTTTATCTTTTATTACTTTGATATATGATCTGATTAATATAATCCAAATAATATATCTGGGCCTGATAATGGTATCAGAGGCATGTGTGTTTTAAAAATGCAGTAATATCTTGTTGTATTTTGTGAAATCAAAAAAAATAAAACATCAGAACATTGAGTTTGTAAGTCTCCATTTTCGTCTGTAAAACCGAAGATACACGTTTATATTGACTGATAGTATTGCATTATTAATTCACATATAATGACTAGGAATATCATATCATTTTCAAATATACTATCTGATTAAGAATCTTCTAGATCACCACAAATAGTTAATCAAAGTGAAATTTATGTTGAAAATATGAAAACTAATTGGTCTATGTCTAAAAAGAATATTAATGAACTTTATGATAAAAAATTTAAATTAAAACAAATTTATAAATAAAAATCATTGAACAAATTTTACCAATTACAAATCAGAATCAACCCTTTCAACTATTAGATCCAAATCTTATTAAAAAAATTTAACAACAATAATTTAATTTTTTACATTTAGGTCTTGTACAAATAGGTATAAAACCCATGACACGTTTAAATTTAAATAAATTTATTATTTACTCTTTAGTATATTTAATACATAATTCATATTCTGATGCATTATTAGAAACCATTAAAACTAGTTTAGTATATGATCCCGTATATTTGAATACTTTCATAATTTTGAAGTCTCACTTCATGATCCTATAATATTAAAAATATTGACATTACAAGTTCAAATGAAAAAATATAATATAATTGATTTATCCTTAAACTTACAAATAACTTATAGAGTTTATTTAAAAATTATGACAACGTCAGTCTCAATGTTTAAAGGTATTACAAGTCCACGTGGATCGACAATAATGTTTTAATATAATCTTAGTAAATCACAAATAATTACACCAAAAGTGATTAAATGATATGAAATTAGAAGAAATTGATGAACAAGATAATAATAGTCGGCGCATGTCGCATATTATGCCCCCTACAAATAACTCAAACAAAAACAAATTCAGATTCCATTATTGAATTTTCTGATGAATCTATATTACCTCAATTTCATCCTCGAATATTAAAATTCATACAAATATCTGACACACCACCACAATTATTAAGATTACAACAATATTATACACTAGTTCAATTATTAAATAGATCCAATTAATCTTTTAGAAATTATCCTTTATCTTATTCAAGTTTAAGATCAAATTACTCAACTAATTTATAAAAATAATTTAAACCAAGATTAACACGAGGAATTAGACATAAATTTAACCACATTAAATATCAATGTACTAACTACAACTATGATTCCAACTACTCCAATATCATCCAATCCACGTGTTCCATATGTAATCAACGTAGAACATATTAAGAAATGATATTTAAAATATTACAATCAGTATAATAGATAATATTTTATTTACAATCATTCTCTTAATAAAAAATAATAATTAAAACTGAATATATACAATCGTACTTTTCATTATGTTTGCCTTTTTATTTACATTCATTCTTTTTATTATGTGTGCCTTTTTTATTTATTATCTATCACTTAATAATCATTTTAGGCTACATTTCGAGATTTTTTTAATTGTTTGTTAAAAATCTTTTATTTCAATGAAATTAATCAAAAAATAAAAAATATTGATGAAAAAATATTTTTTTTCTAAAAATAAAAATAAACAACATAAAAGTAAATTTATTAGCTTATTTTAACATATTTTAAATTTTTTGAATTTTTATATTTTGATTAGAATTATTTATTTTTTTGGCTGGTTGCAATGATAAGAGATAAATTTGTAAATTAAAAAATAAATAAATAAAATAAAATAAAATAAAATAAAATAAAACAATTATTTCAAAAGAGAGCAACAATTATTTCAAAATAGAAGATACTTTCTTCTAAAACGTAAAAAATATTCTTCTACCTTCTTTATGTTTTCTTTCACAAGTAATAGTAATGTTATACATCTCTTGTTACGTGTTTACGTGCCCGGGAAATTTTAGGGTTTCTTTTCCAACCGGGAATTGGGATTTCTTGGCGTCAAATTTGGATTCCGGTGCCATCATCTTCTCCTCCGATATTTTTTCCTCCTGCTCTCTGTCACCATCATCACAGATGGTTCTGTCTCAGAAGCTTCACGAAGCGTTCAAAGGGACGGTCGAGAGAATCACGGGTCCTCGAACTGTCTCTGCGTTCAGAGAGAAAGGTGTCCTCAGCATCAGCGAGTTCGTCCTCGCCGGCGACAATCTCGTCTCCAAATGCCCTACATGGGCTTGGTAATTTTCTACCCATCGACTTCGATTCTGAGAATTTGATTGTTTATCTTATCAGGATTCTGTTCTATTTTCGAGAGAAGATAGCTTTTTTAGCTTGCGATTTGTGGGGATTGCTTTCAAAGCCCGCTTTGAGTTTAGAAACTGTCCAAGTTATTGAAGTTCTTTGGAAATCTGGACTTCTCGAAATTACTTTTGTTTTTTGTTTTCGCATGATATGGATTGCATTAAAGGCTCGATCTTGAGTTTCGTTTTTTTCCACGTTATTGAAGTTCTTCTTTAATCGGTACTGTTCATTTTTTTGTAAGTTGTTTCGCCATACTTGGATTTCAACTGATCTTGTTAATAATTGCTCTTGATTTGTTGGTGAGCCCCAATAATAGACTTGAATAAAATACACTTCGCCTACATACCCATCAAGGAAAAAAAAACTCTCATTATTTAAAGGCTCCATAAAATGAAATTCCTTCTTATTATCTAAAGACCCCCAATAGTAAAGGTTGTAAACCTTTTTATTAGAATTGGGGTGGTAATCTCATCTTAGTATCTTACTTACAAGATGTACAAAGAAATTGGATTTTGGGAAAATAATGATAATAGAAAAATCATAAATATTATTTAATTTAACTTTTAAGTATAAAAAATCCTCTTATGAGATTTTGCCTAAGGCCTCCAATAGCATTGGGCCACCCGGCAGTTTTTGTAGCTGGACACTGTATATCAAAAGGTTATATCAGCTGGAACGAATGTTTTGGGTACTTCAAACAATTTAACTGTGATATAACATCTCTCAAGCTGATATATATTTAACTGTGGTATAACTTCTCTTGAGGTGATATGTACCCTTTGTTTTGGCGCCCAAAGATGGCCTAATTTTGGTAGTCCTTTTACATATTTTGGTTATTTAGCCATTCCATTTGTGATCCTGGTTGTCCCCTTTCATACTTTATCTTTTTTCAACAAGATTTGGATGGCGTGTGTGTTAACAAGCCCAAGAAATAAATTAAAAGCTTCAGGATTGATATTGATATGATGCTTTGACTCTTTACCCATTCCAATATAAAGGATTAGTCAATCAAATAATAGATAGTAAATGGGTCGGTTGGAAAATAAATGAATTGCTAGTCGTAGAATAATAGTCTCGTCAGTCTTAAACATAACAAAAATAACAAGGGTTTGGACAATTTTGCTAACTTTCGTCAAAGTTAATTGACCAAAGGTTAAGATAAATAAGGCTTTGTCTCTGATTTTTTTCCCATTTATGTATCATAGGCCAGCAGATAGATTTTCATTCCTTAGGTTGCCTATGCTCTGGTTGATGGAATATACGACTCAGGCCCATAATGTACTTTTCAGTTCGTATAGCAATCTTGTAGCAGCAGAGGATATTGATATAACATGGGGGTTTTACCTTCTGTTTCTTCTTTTAGTGAATCATTTAACTGTTATTGATGTGAAAGTACCTTGTTTGTCAATATTTGCTTTCGGTCACTTATTATTTTGTGGTTGATTGATAGGGAATCAGGTGAGCCAAGCAAGCGGAAGTCATATTTACCCCCAGAAAAACAATTTTTGATCACCAGAAATGGTAAATGACATGTTTTCTATGTTATCTGCTTGTTTCAATATCCTCACAGGGATCATTTGCTGTTAAAAGCTCTTGTAATTTTTATTCAACGTTATTGCCTATGGCCCTATATAGAGTGATTAGTTAGTTGTATATAGAGGGATTTCTTTTACATTATATCATTTTATTTTTCCCCTTATAATTTCTTCAACATATTTTTACCTTTTTTTGCAAGTTTCATTTTTACCTTTTTTTAAAAAAAATTTCCCAAGTTTCCAATAAACATGAGTATTCAGCATGCAAGCCTTGAAAGGATCATAATTTTTGTGTAGGGATTATTTGGGATCTGCATTTGTTTTATCCTCTTAGTTTTTATTCCAAGAGGTCGCTTAGGCGCTCAACAATATATTGTGAACTTGATGTAGATCATTTCAGGAAAGCTGGGCAATTTCATGTTAGATGCTCTTTCAGGTCAGCCCTTATTTCCAAAAACCCTTTGGTGGTTTATGACACCGAGGCTCAACTTTAATCCACCTATAAGGCTGAATTCTACGAGCAACAAAGTATACTAGTATCTTTTGTGATATACGATATATACTTGTAAAGAAGCTATGTAATGCCGCAGCTGTTGACCGATTAGAAAGCCACTACTAAATTTAGAAGCCACAAGTGAAAGTCTGAGGGCCCAGCACGAGGGAGTAAATATTTTGATCCAGTAATTGTCATTGGTAGTTATTCTACTTTAGTAGGAGTTATTTAATTAATATTTTGGTATGTGTTATTTTCTTTTTATGTTAACATTAGTCTATAAATAAGATGTATTAATTGTTAGTCACCAACTTATATAAAAGTTTAAGATGCTAGATAGATGGATAACTTTATTATTTATGTCCTCAATACGCCCCTTCACGTGTGGCATCTCTCTCCTCCATAAGTGATGTGAGATTATGTCCAAAAATAAGTAATAACTGTTATAAAATTCCAACTCGAGTAGAATAATGATTTATACTCGATGTCGTACCTCAAGGATTAAAAAACTAAGTTGTGTTTTCTAAAGATTGATCCTCAATTTAATTCGTGAAATTGTTGATTGTGAAGATCTTAAACTAAGTAAACTAGAATGCGAAGAAGTTGAAATCAAGGTCAAAGAAATTTTAGGATTTTGAATTCACCGTAATTTCATAACCAAGTTATTGCACCAATTTAGATGTTTAATAATCAAACGACAACAATTCGTTAGTACCTACCAGCTCTAACGATATCTTCAAGAGAAATCACAGAATTAAGATTGACCATAACCTATCTTCGGTTAGCACGAATTCTCAATTAAGCACGACTCGTCTTCTTAGGCATAATTTATCTCAATTCTCAATTTTGTATATAAAGAAAACTATTGTGTAACCTATGTATTCAAAATCACATAAATTGAATACACGTATGCATATTGGAAAAATAAACTCAAAATCAATTCAAGCCCTTGAGTTATACAATCATCGTTCGATATTAAAAGTCCAAAATGAATACAAAACTATAGTGACTCGATTAGGGTTTCATCTACACCCTTAGAGTGAGGCTTAGCTGTGCATGATGGATGAATGCTCCAAGTTATTCGGTAGAATCTCCATGAAATGCTCTTTATATACTCTTGATCGTCTTTTCCTTGCCTCCTCTAAATCCTTGGTAACCCTACTTGATGTTAATGATTTCTTGTATATCCTAGGTCAAGCCTTGAGTCTCCACCAATAAGAAAGACGTATCTTTTAATTAATTTTGCCAAATTCTGCTCGGGTAGACTTATGGCCGCTTGGGCAGAATGGACCAGAATGGTGTTTTTGGCTTTCTGATCACTTTTGCTCGGGCATAAATGAGTCATGCTTGAGCAGAATGGACTAGAATGGTGTTTTTGCCCTCGTTTATGCATTCAGCTCAAATGTATTGCACTTTCCTCATTCCTTTGAGCTTTTAAGGCTCTATTTTAGCACCGTATTCATGCATCCGGCTTTCGTGACGTACAATCATGAAAATAGCATAACAAACATCAAGTAGTAAGGTTAAAGGACTCAACAAATGCACTTTGGAGGGCCTAAATATATACATTTCGGTACTTTTCAATAAGTCAGCCAAACACGTGCAAATATTTTTAGATTATTTTGTAGGCGATGAGACTTAAATCACATGATCTCTTACCTCCTCTGATACCATATTAAATTTGTTAGTCACCATTTCATCTAAAAGTTTAAGTTGCTAAGAAATAGACCTAACAACGTATATCAAGCTATTTAACACTGCTCTTCGTGTGCAACTCTGTCTTGCACGTGGAGAGACGAACAAATTGAACTAAATTAGTGCACCAACACACGAACAAACATAACATGGCAACAAACATATATTACTAGACTTAAATCCAGGATTTCATGGAACCAAAATTCTGATACCATGTTAATTGTTAGTCACCAAATCATTTAAAAGTTTAGGCTGTTAAAGAGAGGGATAATTTTATTATTTATATTCTCAACACACCCCTCACGTGGGGCCTAATTCTCCTCTATAAGCTAGCCAAACACGTGCAAATATTTTTAAATTAGTTGGTAGATGGTGAAGTTTGTACACATGATCTATTACTTGTTTTGATAATCTACTAAATTTGTTAGTTACCCACTTATGTAAAAGCTCAAGCTGTTAGAAAATTGGCCCAATAATGCATATCAAACTATTCAATAAGATTTTTAGGAATGTAATTATCAGTTTTGAGATTAGTAATATTCTTAGTATTTGAGATCTGGGGTTGTGGCCCCTTGTGTGCTCTCTGTCTCATCTTTTTCCTTTTTTGCAAGAACGGGGCAGTCTTCCCCGGGGGGGGGGGTTGGGCGAAAGTTTTGTTATCATATTTAAACAACTTAAATAATTAATAAAACTAAATTAATTAGATCGTATGAATCTAAGAAGTGAGCAAGTAATTTAACTAATAGTAAATTTAGTACTAAATATATTAAAGATGAGAATACAAATTCACGTATGTCCAAATTTAAGTTTAATATTAAAATGACTTATTGGATTTCTACTTAAAGAAACTTGACAATATATTTGCAGCAACTTTAACATCCTAATCAGAGCAACAATGAAAACTATGAATAAAAGTATTCATGTATCAATTCTTTTGGACAAAAATAAGACAATAAGATCCAATTATTCTCTATTTTGGCCAATAACTTGAATTATGCACGTAATCATTAAAAAATTAGAAACAAAAAATTCAACCAATAGGTGTTGAAAAAAATGAAGTGATATACACGATATGACCAATGTGTATAACAAAACAACAAAATAGTAGAATTTTCCAAATTTTGGGCATAAAAAAATACTTAAATGACATTTAGTTATTGGGGCCATTTATACATAAAATAATATACGTAGCCGTCTCATGGTAAATAAAAACAATAAATTTAAAATTTTGGAGGGAGAGGGGGGGCCCTTCACCGCACTCCCCTTGTCTCTGGCCCCATCTTTGGTTCGGCATCACTTTGTTTCCATAATTGTAGTCCTATGTAACTTGCTATTTTTTTGTGTACTTCAGCCTTTATTTTTTGACCTAATAATTTTTTTTCAGGTTGGTGGGAGTCTCTCTCTCTCTCTCTCTCTTTTTAATCTTTTTTTGTG
>JAOTRH010000025.1:17864264-17892317 GCA_034768845.1 Heliamphora exappendiculata | reverse complement strand
AAAATGTATTTATTTTGGTTGGAACCGTTAACCGAACCGTGTCCGATCCGTTGTCACGGATCGGTTCCGGTCCGGTTATGTTACTTGAACGGTTCGGACACAGTTTCAAAAAACCTGAAACCGTTATGAATGGTCCGGTTCTTGATTTTTTGAAAAACTGGTCCAATCCGAACCGTGTGCACCCCTAGACAAACATAATAAAATATAAATCAAGTAAAAACATAAAATATTAGAGTTTACTACATCGCAATCTTTCCAAAAAAAATAATAAATATTTTTTTCTTTGCTTAAACCCTTAAAAGACCATGAGTAAGTTAATCATTTTCATACTCATTTCCTTTGTTACTAGTGCCCGGAATATTTGATTATTCATCAATGTTCACATCAACAGAAGATCAAAAATCGATGTTATCTCCAATAATCTCTACGATTTTTAAGTTGAAAAAATTAAAAAATAAGTTGAAAAAATCAAAAAATTAGAATTTTAAGTTGAAATTTGAAACTTATGCGGTTTTAGTGAATCGGGACAGGTTCTACCGGGTCACCGGTTCATCTGTGGGTTTGACCGGTTTTCATTAAAAAGAACGGCTTTCATATTTGACCGGTTTAATTGGTTAATTCGGACCGTTAACCAGACTGGTTACCGGTTGAACCGGCTGGTTTAGTCTGGGTTTCACAATATTGCTTCAAACTTCGAGATGTGCACATTAGGGATTCAAGTTCATGGTTATACATCAAGTTGTCAAGTCTTTGATGCTCAAATGCAACTTTGAAACAAGAACTTTTGGGCATGTAATTTTTTTGGAAAGATGTTATTTCCTATGGAGGGATTGTATCTATACAAGTAATATTTTTTGATAACTAAATTGTATTTATATAAGTAATATAACTATTTTTAACCTTTTATTGCAGTTATTCAGCCAACTAACTATATGTGTATCTTTTATCTGCTTATCTGTTGAGCATTCTTTTTTTGTTTTCCACCCAGTCAAGGATGCTTCTCCACCCAGAGCTTGTACTTGAAGATGTTAGCCAAGACCATGCACGGAAAACGGTGAGATGAAAATTGAAATTCCTTAGCAACTATTACCGACTAGCTTTTAGTTTGAATAAATTATATATTTTTTCTGGTTGAAACTCCATTTTGGACTAATGTTTTCTAGATATACTAACTTTCTTAGTGTCTGCGTTATTTCTGCAACGTAGGAAAGTCAATTATGTCATTGCCAGTCTGGAGGGTGATTTAGAATTTCCTTTTGGTGAGGCATTTTTAAGTGGTGCTGATGAGATTCCCGACAATGATGGGTAGACATTAGCCCAAGAACCAGTGACTTCTGAATTCCAATTGCTTCCCAGTTATGCGACATCCTTGTTTCAGTCATATATTTTTGGTATCATAGGAGGGGTATCCTTTGACTAGCAGGATGTGCAAAGTCTACTAAGCTTTCCACCATTTTTAGGTCTTAGACATTGCATATGGTCTCTTTCCATCTTGGTGTTCGGCAATTTTGGTTGAGTGAAGGGTTTGACAGGTTGTGCAAATATTATGTTCCTTTGCTTGTGATTAATAATTATAGCCACAACTAGCTTCAGCCAATGTCTTTTTGTTCACGTGTTTCAAGTTCTTTCTTCTGCCAGTTTCGGGGTAGGGAAAAAATATCTTTTTGTCTAACAAGTTTTAACTAGTGTGCTGTGTTTTCTTTTGATTAATTACCTATAATTTCTGCACAATTATCAATTGTTCTAAACTTTGTTGAACTCAGGTAACTATAGAAGACCATCCACACTTGCCTGGGAAACATGCATCTGTGCATCCATGCAGACATGGTGCTGTGATGAAGAAAATTATTGATGTTCTAATGTCTCGTGGAGTTGAGCCGGAAGTCGACAAGTAATTTTCTTTCTGATATCACACAGAACCACTTCTGTTTCAATTTCTACCTGCTTCTGAGAATCAGGGTGTGCCGTTTATCAAATTGGGTTAGGTTGTCGGAGTTGTGTGTTTACAATCGTAATCTTAAGGTCAAGCTGAACCATCGGGTAAACTTCAAACTGTAGCTTGGGGCCGAAGTTAAAAGGTCTGTTGTTATGTGTCGTTGTGGGCGGCAATATAACCTTAAATGGTCCATCCATCACTGGTAGTGATAGTGTGCTGAACTAAAAGCCACCTTGAAAAGGTGCCAGCTAGCTTAGCTGGTAAATCCTCTTGGTGGTGGTATTAGAGACCTAAGGTTTATTCCCTACTTCGTTTGGCATTGGGGTTCTAAAAACTAAAGATATAAAAAGAACCTTCACCGTCTTCATGCTTGCAAACTGTAACCTTATTGTTGAAGGTAATAGGTCAGGGAAGTAGGAGCAATTCCTCAGCATTTTGTGTAGTTAATGACAAGACTTTCCATTTCAATAGTTACTTAATATAAATTAATTACGGTTGAGGTTTTTCCTGATTTGTTGAATTTTGCTGCTTTCCGACCTCTCTTCCCGTTTGCAATGCTGATCACAGGAACTGACTTTTTATAGGTACCTTTTCTTATTCTTGAAATTTGTGGCCTCTGTGATTCCAACTATTGAATATGATTACACTATGGACTTCGATCTCGGCAGCTCCAGCATATAATTAAAGGTTAGTTGCCATAACTAAACACAAACTTCCTTGGTTCCTCTATTTTATTAATGTTAACTTCTTTGCTTCAATGAGGAAGTTATACCTTCCAATTTAACTTACCTGGTAGCTCAACGGTTTAGTGTTGTTATTGGGGCAACAGCTGCCTTGCTTGGTGCGTCGGTCTTGCAAGTGGGTTTATGCATCCCGGGTTTAACATGCCCAGGTTTTCAGGGGAAAAAATGCATTCCAAATAATATAGTGCCTGTCAAGACTGACACTATTGGTGATTATGACGGACCACTCAGTTATTGCCTTATTGGACCTTAATAGACTGTCTGTGAAGTAAAGGGCTTTTCCAAGCCTCCATAAAGAATATTTGTTTTTAGAAAATACTAATCTCCGCCCACCGCCTATTGGGTGGTGGAAAAGTAGACTCTAATCGCTAAGCGTCACCACTGAGAGTTTAGACTCTAATGGCTAAGAGTGTACTATTTATGTCTAATTATAGCAGCTTTGACAATGTTGCTGTTTGCCATTTCCAAAATAATAAACTCTTACCGGTCAGAGTTTATTATTATCTATCGGCTAATGGACGTTCATTAACAGGACCCTTTGTTTTTATCACGATCGAGCAGTACATTTATTCGTGCATTTTTTTGACCAATAATGATGAAGCTTCTCTCTCTCTCACGCGCAGATGGAAGCTGCAAATTTGATGTAAAGATGAAGAAGCTGGTTGAAACGGGTATATTCTTGACGACGCCTCCCCCCCCCCCCCCTTTCCCAAAAAATATATGTACATACTGCTGCGACCATCAATCTTGTACATACCATCATCGACTAAATAAAGAAACTTTAAAGCCTGACTCTTAATCATCATTTAATTAGTTTTCAAGTGTGGTCATATGACTATGAAGCAACTTTGTGGAAAGGCCCTCACTTTTAATTATTTCACTCTAATGGAAAGTTTGTTTCTTATATGTTAGTGTGGATTGTTTGGTGTTTAATAAACGATCCGGCTAAGAAGAATGCATACTTTGGGTTTTGGATAATAGACACGTGGAGACAGGAAAAAAAAAGAAGGTACTAATACACTTTTGCAGGTGAGATTTAGGCCTTGATTGACAATTAGTTTAAAAATTAGTTTTTTTATTTATTTAGTCAAAAAGTTAAATTGGGTTTAAAGTAGGTTGATTGGTAACTTAGCTTTTAAATTAGTTTTTTTTCTAAGTTAGTTTGGAAAAAAAAGTTTTTTTTTAATTTTTTGTTTAAAGTGGACAATTTTATTTTTTTATATAATTGATATTAATAATTATATGTAGTTGGTGGTGATAGTAAATAAGTTATGAATGTGGAGTACTATTGTATTTTAAAGTTTGTGAGAGTTTGAATAAAATATTTTAGTAGTTTGTCTTTTGATTTGATTGTTTTGGTTTTTTATTTTTTTTATTTTTTGTCCAACGAACAATATTAACTTTTTAATGTTTTTAGCTGAAAAATCAAAATATTAATGTTGTCAATAAGGGCCTTATTACTTTTGCAAGTATAAATAGAGTCTACATATATATTAATGCATTTTGTACCAATTATCAAAGCCCTAAGGCCTTGTTTGTTTGAGGGTTAAGAAAAATGGGATTAAATTATGTGGGAATAATACTATACAGTCTCTCGATTGGTTTTTCTATGGCCTTGTTTGTCTGAGAGCTAAGGAAAGTGGGATTAAATCATGTGGTAATAATCTTATAGTTTCTCCTTTGGTTTGTCAAATTAAGAAGCGAATTAGACCATCTCTTTAACCATTCTTATTACCACCATTTCCTATTGTACTACTATTATTTTCCCATTATTCTGGTGTGTTTAGAAATTTCGAGATGATTACTATTTGGCTTTATTTGCAATTTTTATTAAAGTCATATGAAATTAGACAATGCATTATTTATTTTTAAAATAATTTATTTTTAATTAAACATTTTCTGTTAAAAAAATAATACACGAATAATTTATGATAGTTTAGATATTAATAATTTGAGTATATTAATTATTTCTTGAAAATAATCTTCCAACTAAATGAATTTTATAAGTTTTCTTTAGCATTTTTCGTGCATAAAAGTTTTAATTTTTCTTCTCTTTATCATTGCTTGGGTAAAGCACCAAGCAATACTTTTGTGTTTTTTTGCAAACTTCTATGATTTCATATTATTATTTATGGAGCCTTATTTTTGGTTCGATCTATGCGTTTTCTTTTTTCTTTTTTTTTTTTAAAATTTTTTTTTTGTTGTTGTTTAAGGATTAGTTTTTTCGTCTTTTAGTTTGTCTACACAAGAGATTTTTGAAATGTAACACTTTTTAATTAAATGATAAAAAGATTATTTAAAATAAAAATAACAATGTTTTTATTATTACAAAAATAAATATTAAATAATAATATTTGATTGTCAACTCAAGTTTTTTAGCTTTTTGACTTGCAAAAAAAAAAAAATTTAGTTTATAATTTATTTACTATTAATGTCAAATAAATTTACCAAATAATCTATTTTAAATTTAATTTAATTTTTTAATTAAAATATTAAAAAAAACTATCTTTTAAAATTCTTATCGATTAGTGCCATAATATGCTGCAGGAGTTGGTCATACCCATCTCCCTATTTTCAGTACTCTTTTGGATTAAAATAAAATAATTTGAATCATACATACATTTCCGTGAATCTAAAAAATGTGAGACCCAAATTAAAAATTATTCCTGGATAAGATTCATGGGAATTTAAGCTGTCATTACATAATTATAAAAGGAATAATGGAGTGTTTGTTGTTGTTTATTAATAGCAATTTTAATTTTTTTCTTATATTAGATTTTGTGTTGAAGTATTTATCACAATAAAAACTTCTACGAAACATTCACAATATTGGCTCTGTATGAAATAATTACATGTTTGTTTATTTTTATCTTTAATAAAAAAATTATTATTTAGTTAAATTATTATATTTTTAAACTCTTTTTATTGAGATTGGTCGAAAAAATAAAATAAAAAATTAATCAAAATATTAAAAAAAAATTAAGAAAAGACAAAATAAACTAATAAATCAAATTTTATGTTGCTTAGCCTGTGTTTGAACTAACTTTTTTTTAAATTTATAGGTTTTTTGACTTTTTTATAAAAAAATAAACGTAAAAATATGTAGAAAAGTCAGAAAAGCTACATTCAGCCAAATCAATTGACTTTTTTTTGGCTTTTAAACTAAAAAACTCTTAAAAAAAAGCTAGCCTAAACACATGCTTATTTTTGTCTTTAGTGATTTTTTTTATCTTTTAATTAATTTTTTTTTAAAAATTTCAGTTCATCTCATCTAGACAATTTGAAAAGGTAAAAAAATTAGTCAAATAATAAAAAAATTCAAAAAAAATTAAAAATAAATAAAATTTACAAAATTTAACCCAAATAAGACCAATATAATAGTGTATATAGGTTGTTGATGTGCCTTTCGTCAAATTATTTATTTTGTAATGCTTACAAAATTGATTATGTATAAAATAAAATTAATCAAACATACGTAGTTACGTGATCAATTTGAATTTGTTTAAATAATTTTTAAAATTTATATATATTGCTTGTATTTTAGCCAAAGGTAATTAATTTTCTTGGTTATTGATAATTAATTAATTAAATTATTTGATGAATAATTCACTTAATAAATTTTACAAAATAGACGATTTGGATAATAATAATTGAGAACTGATTTTTATACTTTCTTTTTTTGTACAAAATACTTTTTTTTTTGTTTTTTAGCACATGAATTTGTAAAATCATTTTTCTGTTTTATAAAATTGTTTGCACTAAAGGATAATCTCGTAATTTCATATGCTAAAACACAGAAAAATATATATATGAAGAGTAAGATACCTAAAAAGATATTTGATTTATTGGAAAGTGTATTCACACTCTCCTTTTGTGTACAATATACTCATTCTTTTGTCTTGATTAAATAAAGTTATCAAAATACCCTTATTTATTATATTTTTTGTATGTATATATGTGAGAAAAATAAATTAAATATTATAAAATTAAAGAGTATTTTTGTAGATTTACCAAGTGAAGACGGATGTGTATAATAAAATATAATTTATTATTATATTTTGATGAATAAATTTTAAAAATATAATTTTTATAAAAAATAGATGTGTATAGTAAAAATTATTATACTTTTAAATATGTATAATTATGTTATATAAAAAAGCAAAAAAAGCTAAAAGGCTAAAATTTTTGAGTTCCCAAACAATTCTTTTTGGCTTTTTTAGATTTTTTAATTTTTAATTCAAAATATAAAAAATTAGATTTTATGTAATTTGCCAAATGAAACCTAGTGTAGTAAGTGATCACCGTCTATAATCAGATTTGCCTAGTCAAAGTCACCGTTTGCACTATTCAAGGCTCAACGTCTGCTATTAATAATTTAAAAAATAATAATAATTGTGTGTTAATAATTATTTGGTAGTTTCAGAACACTATATAACATTATATATGTGATATTTTTATTTAATTATGTAATAAAAAATATTTCGTGAAAAAATAGTAATTCATCCTTGTTGAGTAGATAAGAAATAAATGATGACTACTTAGTATGTATTTATATGTTTTATTTATCAAAATTACTAACAATATCACATTATAGTACGAGAGTACTTAATACTTTTTTAGCATGATCTTATATTAAAGAAGTATAAGTACATATATAGCACATGACATCGTTAAATGATTATTTAATAATTTTTCAAAGAACAATGGTAGATTTTTTTACGTGGTGCTTTCATTATACATATAATAATGTAATTAAGCATGCTTCAAATGATATAATATTGGGTTATTTTTGTTGGATAGAAAAGAGATAAGACTGGCCTACTTAGGCTTCGTTGATTTAATGAAAAAGAAAAAAAAAATAAATTATTATTATTATTATTTTTTATATTTATGTTCAGTTGATGCAAGAAGATACGAGTATTAAAAAATACTTTTCTTGTAAGAAATATTTTTTTATAAAATTAATTTTGTAAAATGTATAAGATCATGCATTGCGGGAAAATTAAAAACTAAATTTGTTATAAGCAAACTGAACAACTGACGAAAATTAATTTCTTTATATTTTTTTTCTTTTCAATTCATTTTTTTAGTAATATACTTTTTCACATGACTTTTTTAACAACTTAACAGAATTTTAATGTGCATTGAATATTTTTACTTGTTAAAAGTATCACATGATATTGATTATATTGTACTATGATAGTACCTTAGAATTTATTGTATTAATTAGGTTTGAGCATACTAAATCAGCATGTTGAGATAGCATGTCCACCGAATAATTTCTCATGTTTTTGTTCATATTACACAGTCTAAAACAAGCGTTTTTTTGGTTAAAAACATGCACACACACATACAAAATTAATATAATGTTTGGTAAAATCAAAAAATTAAAAAATTATATCAAAACACAAATTATTAAAATATTCTATTTAAATTTTTACCACTTTTAAAAGTTAATAATATTTTATCTTTATAACTTATTTACTATCACTACCAATTATATATAATTATTATTTTTAATTATATGGAAGGACAAAAATATTCAATTTTAATAGAAAATAAAAGAGTTAACTTTTTACCTAATTAATTTCAAAAAATATAGTTTTAAAACTAATTTACTAAATAACTTACTTTAAATAAAATTTAATTTTTTATTTAAAAATATTTAAAAATTTAATTTTTAAGTTAGTTAGCAATCGGGACGTCTTGGGTGTGGATGGTATTCTATTTTTCTTTTGGATGTATTCTATATTTTTTTCTTGTTCAACTAATAAGAGTTCGTTAAACACTAATTAATAAATATATGTAAATTAAATCAAATCAAATTAAACTTTTATCCAAATTAATTAGCTAGTCTTACAAAAATTAATGGCATCTGTATTTTTCCTCTTCTATTTTTATTTCTCATTTTTTACCAAATATTCTTCATACGTTGTTCTGCTTGTAATTTTTTTATTTATTGTGTTTTAATAATTGGGTAATAAAATTGAACATGCCTGACTTTTTGTATGACTTTCCTCCAAAAAGCTTTTAAAGGTTAAAGGAGAAATATGCATGATTAAGGAATAAATGATTAAAGGGGGCTTAGAATCTCTCTACAAAGTTCATTTCTTGCTTTTCCTTTTCTTGCTTATCAAAGGGTCTTTTTGTAAAAAGACACTTCCATAGATGATCAATAACAGATTAAACATAGATAAATTACAAGAATTAAAACATTGAGTACTCGAAATGTATTGACCGATCAAACATAAATAAGACATAAGAATCTAAACTCTAACTACTCAGAGTTTATACAATAAACTCCGAGTGCTCAGAATTTTAATTCTTATGTCTTATTTAATACAATTTTGCAGAGAAAAAAATTGTTGAAAACTGAACTAACTTTATTCATAAGAGTAGACCATATATATAAAGGAATAAAATAAACTAGTACACCATTAATTTAGGAACTGACTTTAGTTGTACCTAAAAACAAGGAACAAATTATCCACTACTGATACCACTACCAAGACTCCATCAAACTTAGTGAAACAAACTCCCAACGACTAGGACAAAAAAATACTTATTCAAAACACAAAATAAAACTAAATTCTTAACACCCTCCCTTAAACTGAGTGCTCTATTGCATTCAGTTTAGAAGGTTTTTTTTTATTTTTTTGACCGGCCCAGCCCCTCCGGCAAATAGTCACTCTCAACTTGCTTGCTGCTGAGTAATCCTTGTAGCTCCCTCCCTCAAACTGGAGCCTCCATTGAACAAACACCAAGTAACTTCCGCAGCTTCACGAACATGGCCAATTTGAGGGGTTTGGTCATAATATCTGCAACTTGATCCTTACTTTTGCAAAAGATCGAATTAATAGTACCATCCTTCGCAAGATCATGCAAAAAATGATACTGCACATCAATATGTTTACTTCTCCCATGAAAAGCGGAATTTTTGGAAAGCTTGATTGCTGAAGTGCTGTCACAATAGGCTGGTGTGGGGCTTTCTTGATGAAAGCCTAATTCTTCAAGGAGTTTTCTCAACCAAATTGCTTGAGATGCACACGCTACAGCAATATTCTAACTAGAACTGCTATCAGCTCCTGTCCACATATTCTCTTCATCAAAAATCACATCCCGGTTGAAGATAATTTCTCGAGTGATTGGATTGAACAACTTATACGCCTTGGACTGCTCACCGACCCAAAGGAAAACACACTTTAGTCCTTTGTCATCAAGTTTCTTCCTCTTCTCATCTGGTACATGTGCGTATGCAATGCACCCAAAAATTCGCAAGTGATCTACACTCGGTCTTCTATCACTCCATGCTTCTTTAGGTGTTTTATCTCGGACAACAATTGTAGGACTTCTGTTCAAGAGATGAATACTCCATATGATTGCCTCGAGCCAAATTCTCTTAGAAAGATTCGATCTATTCAGCATACTCCGCACCATATTTAAGATCGTACGATTTTTCCTCTCTGCAACACTAATTTGTTGTGGTGAATAGGAAGTTGTGAGCTGCCTTTTGATTCCATGGATCTCACATAAATTTACAAATTCATGTGAGTTTTATTTTCCACCACGAACTGTTCATAAAGTTTTGATTGGCTGCCCAACTTCCTTCTCAACAATAACCTTATAATTTTTGAATGCCAAGAAAGCTTCAGACTTTTCCTGCACAAATAGACTCATGTTTTGCGACTAAAGGCATTGATAAAGGTTATAAAGTACCTCTTATTACTGTTGGATGACGGATTAATGGGACCGCATATATCGGAATGTACTAGCTCCAACACCTTCTTGGCTCTCCATGCATCTCCTTTCGGGAAAGGATCCCTATGTTGTTTCCCAATTACACATTCTTTACAAACTCGTGAAGGATGCACAATTTCTAGAAGGCCAGTCACCGTATTCTTTTATTAAAGTAGCTTTAAACTAGAGAAGTTCAAATGACCATACTGAAAGTGCCACAACTAGGCTTCATCTTTCACCATAGCAGCAAAACAAGGAAGTACATCACGCTGAATAGATAAAGGAAACATTCTATTCGCTGTCATACTAACCTAAGTGATCAGACCGTTCCTTGGATCTTGAATACGACACACATCATCCTTAATGATGAACTCATAGCCCTTTTCTTGGAGTTGACCCACGCTCAACAGATTACTTTTTAAACCTGGTACATAGAACACATTTGAAATTGTTTGATGTGTTTTTGAGATGTCTGGATCTGAATGTTGCCCTTTCCCATGACAGAGATAATCGAACCATCTCTGAATTTAACAGTCGAACGATAAGACTCATCTAATTCAGAGAATATAGATTTGTTCCCACACATATGATTGCTGGATCCTGTGTCCAAGTACCACAGGCTTTGGCTTGTCTCTTCAGCTACATTGCATGCCATTAGAAGAGAAATTTCTTTCTCATTCTCAGCAAAATTTGATTTTGCTCCCTTTTCTTTGTTCATCTTTGTCTAACATTCAGAACGATAGTGGCCGAACCGGTTACATCTGAAGCATTTGACTTTGGATTTGTCAAATGTTTTTGATTCCTGATCACCGCCATGATGATCATCCCGACCTTTGCGTTTTCCTTTTGTGTCGTGTGCTCGATTGTCACGTGTGGAGTGATCATTGTTGTTGCTTCCTCCTTTTCCACGCCCGAAAACTTTTTGAACGTTGCATGAAGTTTGTTATAGCTGCAGTGCTTGCTCTACTACTTCATGCTTATTGATTCGTTGCTCATGAACAATCAGCGAACTCATCAATTCTTTAATTGAAAGGACATCAAGATCTTTCGATTCCTCAATCGAATAGACCACATGATCGAACTTCCTACTCATTGATCGAAGAATTTTCTCAATGACAGTAACTTTGTCCATCTTTTCTCCACACGATCTGATCTTATTCACAATAGACATAGTTTTGGAGAAATATTCCTCCACTGACTCTGTCGGCTGCACGTGAAGAGTCTCAAATTGTGAACGAAGTGCTTGAAGTTGAGACCGTTTCACTTTGGCATTGCCTCGGTACTTTTTCTTCATTGCATCCCAAATTTGTTTCGAAGTATCTTTGGTGAGTATAGTCTCCAGGATTGTGTGATCAATGGCCTGGAATAGGTAGTTCTTGGCCTTCAAGTCCTTCAACTTGAGTTCCTCTAGCTTCACTTTCTGAGCATTCGTCAAAGTGCTAGACTCTGCCGGTTCTGTATATCCAACTTCAATGAGATGCCAATACTTTTTAGACCTCAAAAAGTTCTCCATCAGCATGCTTCAATGATCATAATGACCATTAAATCTCGGTATAACAGGTTGCACATAAGTCTCTGTCGCCATTGAAAGAGAATCGCTACTATACCTAGAAAAAAACAAGAGAGAGTAGATAAGAGCTTTAGCTCTTTAACACTTTTATTTCTTGTGTTTTCTAGCAAACTCTGATATCGCTGATACAGTTTTTCAAAGAAAAAAAATGCTGAAAATTAAACTGACTTTATTTATAGAAGTATACCATATATATAAAAGAATTACATGAAGTAGTACACCACTAATTTAGGAACTGACTTTAGTTAATCTTGAAAATAAATAATAGGTTATCCACTACTGATACCATTATCAAGATTCCATTAAATTTGGTGAAACAAACTTCTAATGACTAGGACAAACAAATATTTATTCAAAGCACAAAATAAAACTAATTTCTTAACATTATTTATTCTTGATTGGTCATTCATTATCTTCGCACTTCGCATAGAGCACCCTTAGGAATAAATGATTTAAATGGCTTTTAGAATCTCGTACAAAGTTCATTTCTCGCTTTCCCTTTTCTTGCTTACCAAAGGGAAGTTCTGAATAAAAAATTTATGAATAAGTAAAAATGGCAAAAAGTGGGGTGAAAGAAAAGATTTTTTAATTTTTTTTTGTATTTGTTAGGATAAAAATGTTGGGTGAAAATGATAAAAAAAAAAAAAAATTGAGATTTTAGTTTGATAAGCATAAAAGTTAAGTTGCAAGAAAGTCAATGTATTTATCTAAATTGTCTTCATATACTTAAAATAAAAATATAATATTGACAGAAACTATACATAAATTTGAAAAATAAGACAATTGATTTTTGTTTCACATTAAAATAAATCATTTCTGCATAATGTGTGAAACAGTAAAAGGTAATTTTATTCGTAGTTTAATTAAAAAAAATATTAAGTACACCTATCCGAATACATAAGAGAGGTATAAGTAAATTTTGTGCATGATAGTATACCACGTCATATTACTTACATAATTAGTAATGTTATAAGTTTAGAAAAAATATTTAAAAAACTACCCAGAATTTAAAATGAATGATTAAGATTCACTTAAAATGTATTTTATATTCTATTAAATATAAATTTATACCTTATAAATTACTTTAGGAATAAAATTTTAAATATTTTTTTTTGAAGTACATAGAATTTTTTTTACATAATACTTTTAGAGTACTTAATAATTTGCCTTGTGCATGATCCACCGATATAAAAAGTATGTATGTGAATCTGTGTAGTTGCACATAGCAAAACTCAGAGATGTCGAGTCGACGCTTTTTGTTAGCGATCGCGATCGCCGTCTTCCTCTCTGCAGCCGCCGGAGAATCTTCTGTAAGTATCAGCTTGATCTAATACACACAATGAGCTCACTCGATCAACTGCATTTTATTTTTAAGTTTAGATCTGTCAACCAACCTCCGTCAAAAAACTAGCATCATAATCGATAGCAATTTCCGCTTGATCACACCTAAAGAAGTAGGATCATCCATAATCAATGCTTAGTAGCGGGCGCTACGATCATGTCTCAACGTCTACTGTCATTCTTACCATTCAATCATATGAGAATACAAATACTCGATCGATGGGATGAGAATACACTTAAGGACAATGAATTAGCCTGATCGAATGAATGGTAAACCTATTATTTGGATTGAATTCAATATCACCGCCACGAGATTCTGAAATTTCTGTACAAAAATTGTTGTCCGTGATTCTCCAAATGATCATTATTAAATTCTCTGATTTGGATTATGCAGAATGAATGTGTATACACCTGATCGAATAAACGTTAAAACCTATTATTTGAACCGAATACAGTGTCACTGCCACGAGATTTTGAATTTCTATATACAGTTTTTTGTTCGCTACTCTCCTTGTGATCATTGTTAAATTCTCTGATTTGAATTGTGGAGAATGAGTGCGTATACACACTCTACGTCCAAACAGGCCCAGGAATCAAAGCAGGGACGGACTCCAAGATCAGCGTGACGCTGGGCGACTCCGAAGGCCGATCCGTATGTGCTCCGGATCTGGAGGCGTGGGGCCTGATGAGCCGGAACCACGACTACTTCGAGAGGGGCAATCTGGACATTTTCACCGGGCGAGGCCCATGCACCGGCGCACCGCTGTGCCGCCTCAACCTCACCTCCGACGGGTCGGGGGACCACCACGGCTGGTTTTGCGACTCCGTCGAGATCACCTCCACTGGACCTCACAAGGAGTGCAGCCAGACCATCTTCTATGTTGATCAGTGGCTCGCCACCGATGCTCCGCCGTATCAGTTGACGGCTGTGCTCGACGGGTGTAACGGAGAGGATTCTCCGCCGAGGCATGGAAACATTGGGCCTTTTGTTGTGGGCAAGCCTGTTGGATCCGCTTCTGAATGATGCGAGCTTTGGAGGAAAAATTTGGGAGTTTTCTTCTTTTTTTCTTTTCAAACATTTTCATACTCAGATATCGATTAATCGATGTTTGGATCTGATTTCCGGGTTTTTCTGCTACTGAGAATTAGGATGTAAATGGTTCGGTTTGATCGTTATTTTAAAAAATTTGTTATTGAATTAAGGGAAACATTATTCTTTCCGAAAATATTTACTTATTGAATTATTTATTTTTTTACCATGTTTTTATAATTTGAAGCGTTTATTTTATATTATTTATTATTTTTATTATTCACATAAAAATAAATAATTTTAACATGTACAAAATAAATAATTTTGATTATAAAATATATATAAAAAAATTAAAACTATTAAAAAACATAATAAGTGTCAATAAAATACATGCCACTATTCTAATTATTTTAGTTATAAAATTATAATTACTTTCAAGTTTTTATATTTTAAATAATAGATTTAAAAATATAATAACTCTTTATATATTTGTATGATTATTTTTTTTAAAATATTGAATATTATATATGCAAATGCCATTGCTTTTAATTTTTAATTTATAAACTATAAAATATTATAATGTTTAGTATGCATATTTAATTTTTTTAAAAAATTATACATTTAAAATTCTCTAATGAATATTTACATGTTGAATGTAAAATTTTAAAAAATCAATTGATAAGATCTTATTTTGTTCAACTAGTAAAATTACACTGTTTGTTTTAAAATTTTAAAAATAAAATTAGAATTATAAAAATAAAATTTTATTTTCTAATTGAAATTTAGAATAATTTAAATCAAATAATAAAATTTGAAAGAATGAAGAACTTTTCATATAGTAGTAATATATAATAAATTTTTTATATATTTTGAAATATGAGCGAAAAATTTCTTATACCACGTATGTATGAAAATATTCTCATATAGTATATGAAACTTCTCATACATTTTGAAATATGAATATGATAAGTTTCTCACAGCACTTCTGTATATGAGAATATTCACATATAGTGATATATGAGAAATTTTTTATACGTTTTGAAATTTGAGTATGAAAAGTTTATCACAACATACATGTGTATGAAAATATTTTCATATGATAATATAAGAGAAATTCTCATACATTTTGAAATCTGACTATGAGAAACTTCTCATATAGTGATATATGAGAAATTTCTCATACGTTTTGAAATATAAGTATGAGAAATTTTTTACAGCATGTATGTATATGAGAATATTCTCGTATAGTGCTATGTGATAAACTTCTTATACGTTTTGAAATATAAGTATGAGAAATTTCTCACAGCACGCATGTATATGAGAAGTTTCTCATATAGTGATATATGAAAAACTTCTCATACGTTTTGAAATTTGAGTATGAGAAGTTTCTTACAGTACGTATGTATATGATAATATAGTTTCTCATATAGTAATATATGAAAATTTTTTTATAGCTGATAATATAATTTCTCATATAGTAATATATGAGAAGTTTCTTACAGCACGTATGTATATAAAATATTTTCATATAGTGATATATGAGAAATTTTTCATACATTTTGAAATCTGAGTATGAGAAACTTCTCATATAGTGATATATAACAAATTTTTCATATATTTTGAAATGTGAGTATAAAAATTTGTCACAGTACGCATGCATATGAAAATATTATCACAGCACGTATATATATGAGAATATTCTCATATATCGATATATGAGAAGCTTTTGATACATTCTAAAAACTAAGTATGAAAAATTTCTCATTACGTATATGAGAATATTCTAATATAGTGATATATAGAAAACTTTTGATATATTTCGAAATCTGAGTAAGAAAAGTTTTTCATAACAGATATGTATATGCGAATATTATTAGATAGTGATATATGAGAAATTTATTATCCACTAATATTTTTGTTATTTTTTAATAAAAAATGAGAATTATTTTAAAATATAGTATGAGAAGCTTCTCATATTTTTTTTTCCAGTTTTGTTGTTATTAATTTTGAGTAAATAAACACTTATGAATTAAAATTTTATCAAAATAAGAAAATTTCAATATAATCATGTATGAAAAAAAAAATTCAAGTATTTTACATTTATATTTCTAAACACAATAGCATAATAATTTTTTGAAAATGTATAGTATGAAAAGTTTTTCATACTTTAATGCAGAGCGTGAGAAATTTTACATATGAGCACTCATGTATTAAAAAAAAAACTAATTACATCAATATTTTTTTGTTATTTTTTAAAAAAAAAATAAGAAATATTTTAAAACTTAGTAAGAGAAATTTCTTTATATATATATATATTAATTTTATCATTCTTAGTTTCAAATAAAATGAATAGCATCTGAATGAGAAATTGACCAGAAAATTAAAAACATCATTAAAAAAACCACTTTAATGTTTTTATAATAATTTTTATTTTTAATGAATTTTTTTAAAATTTAATTAAAATAATTATACTTTTAAATTTGTTTTATTATGAAGAAACAAAAAATTTAAAAATCTAAACCGATTGAAAAATAAAAAAAATAGAAAAGGAGGAAAAAAAATAAAAAATAAAAAACAAAATTCCAAACAGTGTCAAAAAATGAAGCTAAGGATTGCACAGGCTTGCTAAGTTTGATTCAGTCAAATATTTTGATTAATTTTTTGAGTACGCGTAGCACAGCTCTTGAATTAATAATTTTAATCAACTAAAAGTACTATTAAATCGAACTAAAAAACCATAATAAAATTAATTCCACTCAGTGTAGTTTAATCGGTTTGTTTATTTTGACCCAAGACAATTAAGTACTAAAAATGTTAAATTAAATTATTAGTTGCACCAAAGCAGGTAACTTAATGTTTTAAGCATTAAACTTTCTAACCGTGTGCAAAGCGTTCGTCTTAGTAGTTAAAGAACCCTTTAATTTGCCCACTAATTTGGGTTTTGGGTTTCAATCTCGACTTTGCCATTCCCCGGTAAAAAATAAAATAAAATAAAAAACTTTCTAACTGTTAATAATAAATTGAAATCATGATAATTAAATAAAGTAACAAATAAAGTTCAAACTATCAATTTTTTTTTAAATCCTGCGGAACATACATGATAGGCAAATCTTAAGCTAAATATAAATAGTGTCAATAATTGTTCAAAATTCAAACAATTAAACTTAAACTAACTTAATTTAGGACTTAATAAATTAAGAAATTTCTACATGGCAAGTGCTAGTATTATCGGTCGGTTTCGGTTTTTTCCGCACAATATTTGTTGAACCGCTTTTAAATTAGAAATTAACATTCTTTTTCAAAATAAAGTTTTATTTTTAAATATAAGTTACATTAATTGGTGTTTTATATAAATTAAAAAATCATTCAAAATTAATTGGTTTAATTCGATTTAGATGATTTTTCTTACATCGGCACTGAGGATTGTTCTACAATGTTCTTTATATAATTCATTTACTTTTTGTTTTGATAAAATAATATACAGATAGAGATTTCTTATACAAAAAAGCTCATTTAATATGATATGGTAGTAGTATTTTTAAGAGTTAATAGTCTTTTTTAAAATATTTGTGGTAAGATTGATTTCACTAATAAAATATTTAAAATAAGATTTTGTTTTTAAATATAAGCACTGATTGGTGTTTTCTTTTGAAGTTGTTTACAAAATTTATGTTCATTCTCTCTCAAGTTGTTTACAAAATTTATGTTCATATAATGCATTATATCCGTTTGAGTACTTTGTATTGTAATTCATAATAATATACAAAGAGATAATTGCACTTCAGCATCCTTTTAAGAAATAGTATTAATATTTTTTGCAATAAGATAATTTTAATTTTTTTTGTCAGCCCCATCCCATGTGGAACAACGAGAATAGTATTTACTTCTTTTATTCTATTTTTTTTCATATCTCCAATAACATATGGAGTGGTGATGATATTTGCTCCTCTCACTTTAATTTTTTCTGTCTTGTTCTAGATTATATAAAATTAAATTAATTAATATATTTATATATGTAAATACATAGATACATTTTTTAAATAAAATATAGCAAAACTAAAAGATAAACATATTATTCTTATTTTTCATTTTTATCTTTATCTTTATTTTTATATTTTTAATTTGAATTATTCATCTACTATTATTTCGTATTTAATATGTTGTTTTAAACTCCTATAGTATCCCCTCTTAAAATTTACAAATTATCCCTAATATATACTTGTCTCGATTTAAAAAAAAAAAATTTATCATATCTACCCTGATAAAATAAAAAATAACAAGGGACACCACATCCCAACCCCTATCCCACCCATCGCCATTCCTAAAAAAAATTATTTTTTATTTTTACAAATAATACTATAATAAAAATGTAATTATGTATTCTTTGTTTTCATGGATTGGTTTGATCTGTTTCACTCTTGAACTTGATTGGACCAATTTGATAATTGATAGTTTTATCCATGATTCGGCCATGTAACCTTTTTTTATTAAATGGTGGTCGGGTCACTTTTCTCTCGAGTTTTAGTCACCCATTAAACCAAATTTTAGCAATTTAATTTTGTGGGTTTTTGAATTTTTTTAGTCACTTACTTCATAACTGTATATTTAGATCCCTTAATTATTTAATTTATTTTACTTACATCCCTTTAAGTTAGGAATGACAATGAGATAAGGCGGGACTGAAAATTAGTTCTTTCATCTCCGTCCCTTACTTAATCGGAGCAGGAACATGATAAAATATCGAGAAAGTTGCGGGGAACGAGACAAATACGAGAATATTTCGGGTATAATTTTTAATGTTTAAAAGAGTAATATTAATAAAAGTTATAAATAATATAATAAATAAAAAATAATAGTTGATGAATTAATATAACTAAATATACAAAATATAAAAAAGAAAAAAAATAGAGATAAATATAATATTTTAATATTTTGAACTTATTATATTTGTAAAATTATATTTTATACATATATTAATATTTTAAAAATATTTATTTTATGTAATCGGAGGTGGGCGAAAAAAACGGAATAGAGAGAGCAAATACCATTTCCACCCCGTTTGTTATCGGGGACGAAAAAAATTCTACAAAACGAAATAGGATCGGATCGGAGGAAATTACTATATCTGCTTCAAGTGAGAGACATTTTATATAGTTTATGATAGTTGAGGGGTCCATTTTTTTTTGTTTTTTTTCTTTCAAAAATACAAAAAATAAAATAAAAGAAAATATTTCTAAACAAACATTGATATTGGTAAGGGGGAAAAATTATTCTTTTACGTTCAAAGAAGCTTATTTTTTCTGAAAAAAATGGAAAAAGAATAGAAGGCAAGGGAAACCAAGGTGAGTCCGACCAATTCACTGCTTAACTCGGCTTGGCGGGTTTCTGGTCTTAAGATCTTGTTTGTGATGTACAAAAAAACTTAGCTTTTTAAAAGTTTAGTAATCTTTCTTTGAAAAAAGAAAAAAAGTCAAGATTATTTTTGATAATTTATTTAAAACATTTTTTTAAAGATTATTTTGGATAATTTATTTAAAACAGTTGTATTAGTTTTTTTCTTTTGTTAAAATAGATAAAAATGTCTTTCCTTTTAGTTTTTAAGTTATCTGTTTGGCTAAATATCAAGATTTTTGCTTATTTTTATTTTTTCTGAACTCCTTTTATCTTTTGACTAGTTTTTTTTTTCAAATTGTTTCGATGAAATGAACTTAAAAAATAAAAATTTTTGATCAAACGATAAAAAAAATCTACTAAAAACAAAAATAAGTAATATAAAATTTGGCTTATTAACTTATTTTAATTTATTTTTGTATTTTTTAAAATTTTTATATTTTAATCAAAAAAATTAACTATTTTAACTCGTTTCGATGAGAGAAATCAAAAAATATAATAATTTAACTAAATAAATTTTTTTTTACTAAAAACGAAAATAAATAATATCTAAGTAAATAATCAATAGCCCAAGCCATAGTAGTATATGAGCTAATGACATTTTTTTTATATATTTTTAAACTATAGTTGATTTTTTAATGAAATTTTTTATAATTATTTTTGTACCATATTAAATTGTAATAAGTGTTGAAATGGATAACAATAAGTTGTTAGATCTTTTGATGGAGTTGAATGTAACTGCACAAAATAACAATAGTAAAATTAGATAACAAGGAATGCCAAAAAAATCACTATAAAAAAAAGAATATGTATCATTTACCATTCATTTCAAACATTATATCATCTGCTCATTTGATTATCAATTTTAAGTTAATTTAAAATTAAAATTTTAATTTTTAGTTTAAAATTTAAAAAATTAAAAAGTATTATTTTTTAACCCTCAATTTTTAACTTATTTGTTTTTAGAATTTTTTTATAATAATTTTTAATTTTACCTTTCTATATATAAAATTAAATAAATTCTAACCAAATAATTATATCACAATACACGTCTATTCAACAACTTAGTTAATTTATGCAAGTTTTTTTAATAGTTCAAAGTGTATAAGAGCGCCTGTTGTACATAAAAAAATTATTATTTTTTTAATTGTTGGTGACATATTTTTTTTTTTAGTATTTTTATTTTTAATTTAGTAGTTTTGAACTTTTGTAAAAATTATTAATTTTTTTCATAAAATTAATTTTTCATCTGCCGTAATCGTCGTCGATTGCAACCTCCATATTGAGAAACAGTATCGTTGATTATAATTGTCATCGATCGCATCTTCTACCGTGAAAAAGAATGCCACGGCTCAGAACAAGAAAAAAAAAGCCAAATATTCAACCCCAAATATGTCCAGTTTTGTTTGGAAATTGATTAAATTAGAATATTTCGTTTAGAATTAAATGACATTTTAGATAATTTACATCGAGCACATATTAATTTTTTTAGATTTAAAAGTCGCATATTTTTAAACTAAATAAATTTTTTAATTTAAAATAATTTAAATTTAAAAAATCAATTTAAGGCAAATTTGCTAAACCAACTCGAAATAAAACATATTTATTATTCAAACATGATTATGAGACGGATTATTATTGAAGTTTTAAATATTTTTTTTTTTTTTTGTATATATCACAAACACCTCTAATTCTGCGCTAACTTTGCCCAATCACCACAAACAAGATCAGTACAGTACGTATATATTGTGCCCTTCCCATTCCGATTACTCAATTCGAAAGATATACTTCTCCGACGTCCCAATTCTCCCCGCCCAACTCTGCAAAATTATCCGACGCACCTTCATCAACCATCCGTCTCGATTCCCACAACCTCATGGAATCGCAATTCCAGTTCGCTCCTTCGTCGGAAAAACGAGTTCAGAACTCATCGGAGACCCTAGTTTCGTACGATAAGAACCCTCGACAAACCCTGGATGATTCTTACAATCAGAACTCCGGCGAGACCTTGGTTTTCCATGTTCAACATCATCCACAAACTCTCGATTCGTATGGGCCTGGTCAATCAGAAACCCTAGGTTCGTACGAGCAACATAATCGATCAGAGAAAAGCCATGATTCTCCTGCTCGTAATCCTGATGAGAGTTCAGGTTTGGATTTTCAGAAAGTGAGTGCGACATCGAAAACAGAGGGTTCGGAGGAGAATTCAGTTCAAACCCTAGCTTTTGATGATGATCCGAAGCCGGAGACTTTGAAACCCCTAAACGGGCATTTGGCTGCTGGAGAGAAGTCATCGGAGGGTACTCAGGTTGATATGTCATCCAAACCTGAGATCCAAAAGCGTTTGTTGTCCGAAAATGGTGCAACCAACACGCACAGCGGCACCGACAGGGATTACTCCGGCGGGGAGGAGGAAACTACTAGTCGGCGTCGGCGTCGAAGCCGCTGGGAGCCTCCTCCGGCTCCAAGCGAATCAAACGAGGGTGCTGCTGCCAGTGATGGGAGTGGGACTGGCAGGAAGCGGAAGTCTCGGTGGGCTGACGATGAGCCGACACCGGTAATCCAGCTGCCTGATTTCATGAAAGACTTCACTGGAGGTATTGAGTTTGATCCCGAAATTCAAGCGCTTAATAGTAGGCTTCTTGATATCAGTAGAAAATTGCAATCTGGGTTGCCATTGGATGACCGGCCTGAAGGTGCTCGATCACCTTCGCCTGAACCCATATACGATAACATAGGAGTACGAATAAACACAAGAGAATATCGTGCCCGTGAAAGATTGAATAGAGAGAGACAAGAAATTATATCACAGATTATAAAAAAGAACCCTGCATTTAAGCCTCCTGCTGATTACCGGCCTCCGAAGCTTCAGAAGAAGCTTTACATACCCATGAAAGAATACCCAGGTTATAATTTTATTGGACTTATCATTGGGCCAAGGGGAAATACACAGAAGAGAATGGAAAGAGAGACTGGAGCAAAAGTTGTGATTCGGGGTAAAGGGTCCGTGAAAGAAGGTAGGTTGCAACAAAAAAAGGATTTGAAACATGACCCTTCAGAGAATGAGGATTTACATGTCTTGGTGGAAGCTGAGACACAGGAATCCCTTGATGCTGCTGCAGGTATGGTGGAGAAGCTCCTACAGCCTGTTGATGAAGTGCTCAATGAACATAAGAGGCAACAGCTTAGGGAACTTGCTGCTTTGAATGGAACTATAAGAGACGAGGAGTATTGTAGATTATGTGGTGAGCAAGGCCACAGGCAATTTGCTTGTCCTTCTCGTTTTTCAACTTTCAAGAGCGATGTACTTTGTAAAATATGTGGCGATGGTGGACACCCGACTATTGATTGTCCAGTGAAGGGAACAACTGGGAAGAAAATGGACGATGAATATCAGAACTTTTTGGCCGAGTTAGTAGGAACTGTCCCTGATTCTCTGATCAAGCAAAACTCTGAAACACTGGCCCTGGGTTCTGGTAGTTCAGGAAGCAATCCTCCTTGGGCAAGTGGTAACAATGGTGCGGCTGTTGGGGGTACCACCCAAGCAGGCTTAGGGGCAAATGGCGTCAAGTCTATGAAGGAATATGATGATACAAACTTATACATTGGCTACTTGCCGCCTACTCTTGATGATGATGGTTTGATCAGATTGTTTTCACCTTTTGGTGATATAGTGATGGCTAAGGTTATTAAGGATCGGGTGACTGGATTGAGCAAGGGTTATGGTTTTGTGAAGTATTCTGAAGTTCAGCAGGCCAATAATGCTATTGCTAGCATGAATGGCCAGTCTCTAGAAGGGAGAACGATTGCTGTGAGAGTTGCTGGTAAGCCCCCACAGCCTGCTGTCCCTCCAGGCCCCCCCAGTTCGACCATGCCTACATATTCTACTCCTAATCAGGCTGTTGCTGCCTATCCATCCCAGCAATTTACACAAGGTGGCCCCCTTGGCAATGCACCTCCTGGAAGCTATACTGGTGCTCCAGTTCCATGGGGACCTCCTATTCCTCCTCCTTATGCTCTTCCCCCTCCGGGCTCAACCATTTATACTCCTGTCCCAGGGCAATCCGTGCCCCCTTATGGAGCACCATATCCTCCAACACCCACAGTTTCTTCTTGTGTCTCTTCACATACTGTCTCTTCTGGTGAAGCACAACAAAGTTACCCACCTGGAGTGCAATCTCAGAGTAGCACACCTGTTCAAGCTGTTCCTGCCCATATCTATGGAAACTCCATAGCCACAGTGCCTCCAACTATTCAATTTGCATATCCAACATCTTCTTTTGCTTATCCCTCATACTATGGTGTAACTGCTCAACAACCTCTTCCTCCTCCTCCTCCTCCTCCTCCTGTGTCTCAAGATGCAGTGGACCATTCACAGAGCATCGAAAATGTGCCCTGGGCCTCAAATCCTCCAGTGCCTCCACCTGTTTCATCTGCTGAGAAGACAACCTATGGTACTGATGCGGAGTATGAGAAATTTATGGTAGAGATGAAATAATTAAGCTTTGCCAATAGACTCAATACCGCATCTAGATTGACGGGTAAGTCTGCTGCATGCTATGATTTATTTTCTGATGATCATTGATTATTTTCATTAACTCTGGACTGTCTGTTGAACAGTCAGTGGATCCATGCAGGGTAGTTGGGGATTGCCTTCGCATTTTTTTTAAATGTATACATTTATATGGTTTTAGATTTTTCCCCGCTAAAAATATTATTTATATGTATAGTTCTGGATATTTTCCCCAATTTTTCTTTGACATTTTATTCTCGCTTATATTTAATTCTTTTGAAGAAACAAAATTGAATATTATTCTAGGTAATGTTCCGCCCCCCCACCACACAAAATTCCTTGCTCTGTCCCTGGTTCTATCCATGTGCATCTGCTGATGATATTTTAAGAACTGTTTGTCATGGCTTAAGTCTGTCCTTTATGAGCAACTTTGTTTTTGGCTGGTTGTTAGCCACCAATTCCCTCATATGATTTTTTGATCAGGATCTTATCACAAGAAGTTACTCTGACAGTAGTTGGTGATCTGTGACAAAAAAGCTTTGATTTGTGCTGCAATTAACTTGTTATGTTATGATGACAGGAATGATTTGGATTGCTAATGCACCTAAAATATCTGCCACCAGAATGGGTTCTTGAATTTTATGGTGTCATTGTCAGTTAACCTACATAAACTTCAATGGTTACAAGTTTACAAGATATTTAGCATTTTTTTATTGGTTTCTTCTTTTTCTTGAATCCACAATGTTGAGCTTTACATTTTTTTTAACTTACAAAAGAAAAAGAAAACTAAGCCTGTTCTCTCTTTCCCATCTGACTACCTTCTCATACAGAGTAAGTTTTTAGCTGTAAAAATTAGTTTGTTACAACTTCTCTGGAGCTTTTGAGGTCCGCAAGTTCATTGCATAGAATGATAAACATCTCTTTGGCCTCATTACGACTTTTTCTAAGGATAGTGGTAAACTAAGCCTGTTCTCTTTTTCCATTTTTACTACCTTCTCATAGAGTAAATTGAATCCACAATGTTGAGCATCACATTTTTCAAGTAAAAAAAAAAAAAGAACAAAGAAGAGAACTAAGCCTGTTCTCTTTTTCCCATTTTACTACCTTCTCATACAGAGTAAATTTTTGTTGTAAACATGGTTGTGTTATGACTTACAACTTCCCTGGAGCTTTTGAGGTCCACAAGTTCATTGCATAGAATTATGATAAACATCTCTTTGGCCTCATTACATTTTTTCTAAGCATATTGGTGGTGTTTTTTCCTTCTTTTGAATAATTTTTTAAGACTTTATTATGCAGTTGTAGGTGTTTCTTGCCTGGATAAACACCTCTATGTTAACCGTGCACACTTCATTCATCTTGTTTCTCCTGTTTCTTGGAGTGGGCCTCCTTCATAGTCTTCTTTCTGTTTGGAAAATAATTTCAAATGTTATAAAAGTGAATATATTGCTATCTACTTTTATACTGAATAGTTGTTTTTTTATATTCTGTTCACATTTCTTAACATTATTTATTTTTTACTATTGCAATATTGTGACAGGCGTGATTTCTTGGAGCACTTGTGAACTTGACTTCTTACCTCTTGCCATAACTTCTTGTTGGAAGTTTGGGACTCACTTCTTTAACCTTGCTGTACTGTTATTACATTTGCAGAGACCTGGGCTAAAAAGTTCAGTTCATTCAGTCTTGTGTTGGAAGTAGTCATTCAGAAGCTTCGTAATATTCAGCACATCTATGTGGGATTTGATTTCTTCTTTGGATGGTTATTGCTGCCTATGCAGAGTCTGGTTTCTAATATTTTTTCTTCCATTTGTTGAACTGAACTTTCTTGGTTGCTAGTTACTGATATTTTTGTTCACTTGATTATGTTAGTCAACTATTTTGTTTATCTTTATTATTACTTGCTTTCTGCTTTAATTGAGCGCTCATTTTTACTATGACAATTTTTCCAAGTCCATCCTGGTTTCCTTGCATCTGACACAGCAAGATGCATCGGTTCATCAGCCCCCAACCAGAAGGTAATCATGCCTTGAAATATGAAGGCATTGAGGGTATGTGTAAGTGATTATATATTTACTCATGTTTTTCCCATATATGTCCATAGCTTTTACATTCTTATTCTGATAACCTTTCTAGCTCATTTATGGCAGGTCAAAGAACTCCAATTGCAAAGATTGGCCTTTACAGTATTCAGTTGTGGTTTCCTTGAAATATGATCTTCTGCATAAATTGTTAGATTAACACAACAGTTTTTTTGTAGAAAATCAAAATTGAAATATACCTGCAAAATAATCCTAGTTTTTTGGGTTTTTCTGATTGCATTGTTCTAGTCACACATGTTTTGAGAGTTGGGAGTTATGGTGTGTATTGAAGGCATTAGGGTAAGAGGAAAGTATTAAGGAATGGGGAATGTATAAGAAGTTTTTAGCCTCTAACTGTTGGGCACTGCTTTCTTTATAAAGTATTTTTGGTAGTGCAAATTTGTTAATAGTGACTCTAGTATTGGTAAATTGCATTCTTTTCCCAAATAATTTAGACAAATATGCTTTTATTTCTTACCATACATAATACATAGAAGAAAAAGAGCTTGAATTTGAATTAGAAGTTTGTCCTTATACAGGTAGTCATCTCAAAGGCTAACCTTCCTTTACACATATGTTAGATTAACTTTTTCATGTCAGGTTATTTTTTCATTTATTAAATTTTTGTTTGTTGGAAATGAGTCATTGTAGGCACATGGTTCTTAGAGCACGTTGATTACACGTGACATATGAAGGGGGCAAGAGGCCCGCGGTATGTGGAGCCACTGCCGGTAATAATCTTGGTCAAAGTGGCAGAGACAAAAGTTAACTCTTTGCCATGGGAGTCTGAGTTGTGTGGTTTGGAGGTAAGAGAGGTAAGGGTACAACATTTACCCTAAAAAAAACAAAACAAGTAAGGGTTCACCTAGCACCATACCGTTGTATGGTGCCATTAGGTCGATTCTTCCAGAGAGTGGGGTCCATTATGATGAGCTCTTGTGCATGTGTATATGATCTTATAACAAACACGAACAGAATTGATTCCCTTCTTATGTAATGGAGAGATTGATCATTAATGAGTGAGCTAAGAACCTTGTGACTATCTTCTTGACAAAAAGGGCAAGGTACATCGATTACATCAAAAAAGACTAATCTCCTCTCAGAACCGTTGTAATTGAGCTATGAGAAATCCTTATGCTTCTCTCTCTTAGTTGATTGTTTACATTTTTTCTCTACCGCACTTTGGTTTTTGTTCGGCTGCATAGGTGTGAGCTAATCTCTGTCGACTATCATTCTTAAGTGGATTTACACGCAACTATTAATTTTGTTTGCTTGTGTGGCTGTAAAAAGTATTCCAGTAGAACTGTTGTTTATGAGAACATCCCAAGGGAGGAGGTTTGTCGACATGCATTTCGTTTTTGCCCGAGTTTCAAACAACTTATGCTCCATATATTTTTATAAAACGCTTTTTGAAAAATGTTTCTTTTGCTTTTCTAGTATTTGATACAACAAATAATGAAAGTTAACGGAAAATGCTTTCCATGGTAGTGGAAAATTAACATATTTGGGCTGGAAACATTATTCATTTTTGGGCAAACTCTACTTTACCTCCGTGATATGGGTCATGTGCGGAAGATCCCTTGATATTTGGAAATAACCACATGACGCCCCATGGTTTATGGACTAAAACACACTGTTCACTTTTGTTAACACCATTTGTAAAATGACGTTAATACTCCCGTCTTTATCTTATTTGATACAAACTCATATA